>JAJPUD010023336.1:0-20118 GCA_023553655.1 Myrmecobius fasciatus
CTTTAAAATCTCTTTGGGATATAGGCCCAGTAGAAACACTGCTGGGTCAAAGGGTATGCACTGTTTGATAACTTTTTGAGCATAGCTTGGAGCACCTTTTCATGTGACCGGAAATAGTTTCAATTTCTTCGTCTGAAAATTGTCTGTTCATATCTTTTGACCATTTGTCAATTGGAGAATGGCTTGAATTCTTATATATTTGAGTCAATTCTCTATGTATTTTAGAAATGAGGCCTTTATCAGAACCTTTGGATGTAAAAATATTTTCCCAGTTTACTGCTACCCTTCTAATCTTGTCTGCATTCATTTTGTTTGTACAAAAACTTTTTAACTTGATATAGTCAAACTTATCTATTTTGTGATTAATGATGACCTCTAGTTCTTCTTTGGTCACAAATTCCTTCCCCCTCCACAGGTCTGAGAGGTAAACCATCCTACATTGTTCTAATTTGTTTATAATATCATTCTTTATGCCTAGATCATGAATCCATTTTGACCTTATCTTGGTATATGGTGTTAGGTGTGGGTCAATGCCTAATTTCTTCCAGACTAGTTTCCAATTATCCCAGCAGTTTTTGTCAAATAGTGAGTTTTTATCCCAAAAACTGGGGTCTTTGGGTTTATCAAACACTATATTACAATTGTCATTGAGTATTTTGTTCTGTGAACCTAACCTATTCCACTGATCCACTACTCTATTCCTTATCCAGTACCAAATGGTTTTGGTGACCACTGCTTTATAATATTTTTCTCCTTCCCTTCCCCTCACTTCTCTTGCCTCCAGATAGCAAATAATCCAGTATAGTATAAACGTGCATTTCTTCTAACATAATTCCACATTTATCATGCCAACCAAGAAAAATCAGATCAAAAAGGGAAAAAAAAAACAAGAAAGAAAAAAAAATCAAGGAAACAACAATAAAAAAAAGTGAAAATACTATGTTGTGATTCGTGTTCAGGTCCCCCTGATCCTCTGTTCTGAATAATGCTTACTTTTTTTTTTTTGCTTTCTTTACCAACATAGTAGTTGAAAAGAACTTTGCCAGAGAGAAAAAGGGAGTCATAATAAGGCCTCTACATAATTTTCTGCTCAGTCAAATTAGACCAACAACATGGTCTTTATTTTGATAGGATTCTTCTCTGTGAGAAAGAAGAGCATCAACCCGAGTGGTATAGGGGAGCAGCTGTTAGGGTGTGTGGCTAATCTGCAGTTTGGATAATCAATTAATCAGAAACTTATGATGTGATCTCACTTTTCTAAGTGATGTGCTGCATTTGTAGAAGCATATATTATTCCTTTCACTTATTTAACTTAATTTCACTTAAGATATTTGTAGGGTAAATAAAAATTAATGCTTTTCTGAAGTCATGAAAACATAATTTTAAAAAGAGTAAGTTAGATTTTTGTGGCCTTTTGGAAATTGTTTAATATTTTGTCTTTGCATAAGAATGATTTTGATTTTTTTCCTTCCTTTTTCCTGCAGCATCCTTTGATGGGGAAAAACATGCTACCAATCTTCCTTCTGTGAACAGTGCATCATTTGTCCTTCGTTTTCTGGAGAAACTTTGCCACAGTCTGCAGTGTGATAATCTTTTTAGTAGCCAGCCTTTCAGCCCTTATATGGGAACTGCTCATAGCCCTACAGATTATGATAGGAATAAACCAGGTGATAGCAAATATATACTGCATTTTTACAATATACTGTTCTCACTCTCAGTTAAAAAACCTATTCTCAAGAAGACTGTCTTCTTTTAGAAACATTTATTCAGATTGAAATTGTGTATTAAAATGATTTTGTTTACATTATTCTAGTTTTATAAACATAAAGGAAAAGTCTTCTATTATGGTTAATGAAACTTAAGAATCAAGGTATGTGGGTTTTATTGAAATTCTCTTTTACTTGGTCATTAGCGATTCTGTGTGCTTTTTATGTGATTGTTCTTTAAAAGATTGGAGATTAATGGAGATTAGAAGTAGTAGAATATTTGATTAATTTTCTTTGGTAGCATAAAATAGGTTAATAACTTTTATGTTCACAACAGTAACATACACAAGGACCCAGATCCTCCAAACTCTGGGCTTCTACAGATCTGATGCAATATATCTTTTATTCATTGTATCTCTATTTACTTGACTGAAAAACCCCCACCTACAGCTCATCACTTCATAATTATGACTGTTAATGGTCCTCAGCTTCCATATAAGTACTCAAACACATAGGAGATAGTGTTGCATGAAGGGTACATAAGAACAGAGGACTCAGAAACTCATAAATAAATGTAGAAATCCTAAAGCAACTTACTATAGATAGTTCTTAAAAATTAACAAAATTCTTTTCCCTCATGAAGACATTTTTCATTTTTGTACTTTTGTTAAATTAACTAAGGAGGGAAACTTAATTTCAGAAAATGATGTTGAAAGCTTATTTTGATTTAAAGATGGTTGGTAATGTCAAAGTGGACAAGTGTTTGTTGCTAAGATAGAGACATAATTAAAGATTTGTTCATACTCAGTATGATATTTTCATTGCTAGAAATATTTTTGATTTCACACTTTGAAATAAATCTCGCCATTTGGTTACAAAAATCAGTGACCCTAAAACTGGAGATCACTCACTCCACACCCTAGGAAAGGTGTGGAATAATCTCAAAGTGTATATAATAAATCAGTTAGAGGAGGGGAAGATGGGTCAACCTCTACCTCCCAATAGTCAAACATGGGCTAATCTTTGACATAACTATCCCTACTCTTTAACTCCCCCTCTTGTGGCTGCTCTCTTCCATAATCATCCTGGGATCTACTGCACAAGCTGTATGGGCAAAATCCCCTCCTTTTTCTCTTGTGCTCCTCCCACCTTCCAGCAGGTCCATGCCCCATCCCTTCTCACCATCATCATGGACCCTACCCACCTGCCCCACCAATACACGCCCCATGCTTTTCATTTGTGGTGAGGAATAATGGGTAACCCAGGTAGGAAAAGGTTGTGAATTACATCACTATTCTTTCCAAATGTTTCTGTTTTCTAAACTTTCCTGGTTCCACTGAGGCAATACCATCCTTCTAGCCTCCCATGTTCTCATCCTCCACCTTATTCCCTATTCTTCACTCCAGGGATCTCAGTTGTCTAGTGACAAGTGAAGATTTCTTAATCTTCATTCTAAATTGGGCTTTTAAAATTTAAATCAGAAATTTTGGTCAGTAAGTTTAAATGTAATTGTTAACTGTTAATTAATATATTAGTTTCTAATTTAAAGTCTAACATAATAGGTTTTCTAGGGATATTTACATTTTAATACCATATTGTTGAAGAAAGCAGGGTAAATGTGCTTTTGCTGAGGGGACGCTTGATAATTTGTAAGGACTGGTCTGTGTTTGTAGAGCAACCTCTTTAAAGGATGCAGGAGGAAAAGCCCACCATGCCACTAATTGTGAGGCTAGAACTTGGGTGAAATTCCCAGTCTTTCTTCCCCACAAAACAGAAGAAGTCTTTTGTAGTATTTGGCTAAAATGTAATACATTGAAATAGCTTCTGGGATTCACAGCTGTAGTCATTGTAGAATGAGTAAATAAATTGGCATGGAGCATCTGGATAATTCTGGAAAGTTTAATGCTCTGGTATTAGATGTTGTTGAAATGTTTTATGGAATATGCTATAGAAATAGTCTGAGAAATATTTGATTTATTATGATTAAATCTAGCACTCATATAACATGGAAACAGTGAATTTAATGATGATGATGATGTTAAAAAAACTGTCTAGACTCATTACTTATAACAGACTTTTTTTCCCAATAGCAAAAGAAGAAATATCAGAAAATAGGGGTACTAAAAGATATCCTCAGGATTCTCCACCCTATGCTGCCCCTCTTTCCCCTAAGCTTCCTAGAACAGAAGTGCATGCATCTGAAGGTAAGTATCGTTTATGTATTTTAGATGATGGAAAAATAGTCTGAATACTAAGATCTCAAAATTTGTGACTTTAAATTAGTACTAAAGCCAGTTTGACAATTGGTCTTCTTATAGGACTCTTTTGTGCTTCATTGTTTCCTTTGCATAGCTATGTTCTCCTAATGTGATATATGTACAGAAGTATACTTTCTGGCCAGTTGGTCTGCCTATTTGCTTTTTCTCTGCCAAAAGACAGAGAAAAGAAGGAAAACCTTCCCTTTCCAGTGTACTGAAAGTTTTAATACCTACCCAAATGGTTGATTTTTCTTTTTTTTTTTATACCAAGTAGATAAATTTTTGTTTTGGTAAAAATGTATTATGTATTTGTGGTAATGAATATTTGCAGAATGTCCTGTTGAGTAGGTAATATGCTTTAGTTTTATTTTCAAGAAATTAAATATAAATGTAGTTATTTATGTTTTCTGTGATAAAACATACAAATCTGAATAATGTAAGACATAAATTTGTGATGAAAAGTTTGGTGCTAGGCTACATCTCATTAAGCAGAACTCCGAAGGAGAGTCCACATTACGTTATTTAAATTTTGAAAGGGCTGGATCTAGATGTCATTGTATAGAGAACTCCCATTGAGAAGATCCTTTTTACCAATGCAGAAGTGGCACTTGCTCTGCAATTTATAGTTTTAAAGTGTTGCCTGGAACACTGAGAGGTTGAGTGACTTGCATAGGTCACATTGCCTTACTTCCCAATTACTTTGACCTATTCTTTCCAATTTTAACTAAGTCATAATTCACTTTTTGCTTAAAATAAATAAGCTTATGATTTTTAAATAAAAAAATGTCATATAATTTCTTTTTTATAAAGAAATTACATTGTAAAGCTTTTGTAATAAAAAGATATGAAATATAAGTCCATTGAGTAGATAACCTTCGTATTTGTTCTCACTATAGCTGAAATATTGCCAGCTGAAGAAAATGGCATGCCAAAAGAGCACAGATTTTCTGAACAATCCGTGGTTTCATCATTGAATTCAGGAAACCCTTCAAGCCCTGCCTGTAGAAATCCTACAAACTGTCGTACCTCAGCAAATACTACATATTATAGAAATTCTCTTCAATCAGTTACTACTACCTCAAACTCAGTGCCAGTGTTACACAAACTGTCATTGAATCCTGCTGGAAACAATTATTATGAAGGCAACAGGAGTCGAATGCAAAGGAGGATTGAAGGTATAGTTTGTGTTATTTATTTTGAAATTTAGTTTTATTTCATTGTCAGTTTTGGATTCCTTTTTTCCTTCTTCTGCTTCCTCATCCATTGAGTAGAGACAAAACTCTACAAATATCTATAATCATGCCAAATAAATTTCTATGTTAACCAAATCCAAAAACACTATTTTGAAGGTATAGTTTAGATTTATGGTTCTACAAATATATTAGCTTGGTACTTTAGAAGGCTTTTATGATCTCTTCTTCATCTAAACTATACCTTCAGCACAGTTTCTACCAAAAAAAAAAAAAGGTTCAAGAATTTAATTTAATCAGTAATCATGTATTAAGTACCTGCTATATGGTAGATATTGGAGAGGATAAAGTAAAATAAAGCTAAAAAGATGCAATGAGAGTAGATTATGAAAGGCTTTAAAAGCTATATAGAGATGGTTACATTTGATCCTAAAAGCAATTGGGAGACACTGGACTTAATTGATAAGTGAGGGTTACATGATCAGATGAGTCCTTTAAGAAAATCAGAAGACTGTTGAGATTATCCAAATGAGAGGTTACGAGGACTAGCAAATAAAGAAGGGGTTAAATCTGAGAAAGGTAATGATTTGAATAAAGATGGATGAAACTAATGCATCCAATTTATATCCCTCATAGTCAATATTTATATACTACCTACTCTGTGACAGGCACTGGGCTAAGCACTTTATGTATATCTTCTCATTTGATCCTCACAACAACCCTGTTTTACAGATGAGGAAAACAAAATTTTAAGTCCATGATCGTATATTTATTAAGTGTCTGAAATCAGATTTGAACTCAGAAACTCCTGACTCTATGTCTAGAATTTTATCCACCAATAATTCCAGTAAAATAATACAAATTTCCAAATATGGTCTATCAAAAAATGCACGTCTCATTTTCTGAGTCTACAACAACTGCAGGAGATAAATAATGTACATCTTCATCACTTTTCTTTCTTTTTTTTTATTAAATCTTTTTAATTGTATAACATATGTATGGGTAGTTCCCCAGCATTGATCTTTACAAAGCTTTCCATTACAAATTTTACCCCCAGTCCCCTCCGCTCCCCTAAATGGCAGGAAGTCCACTACATGTTAATAATGTTGGAATACTTGACAAGTTGTGCAAGAAAAATCCTATCTACAAGAAAAAAAAGAAAATCGGAGAAAGACAACACAATGCAAGCAAACCTCAATAGAGATCATGAAAATGTTATGTTGTGGTCCATATTTCATATCCCTCTCTCTGGGTATTCATATGCCACAACTTATTCACCTATTCAATTGATGGCTCCCCTCCTTGGTTTATAATTCTTTGTTATAACAAAAAGAATAGGGACAAAAGGATAAAAGAGTATTTCTATTTTAATGGCTTTGGGGGCACATTTAAAAATTGTTTTCAAGATAGTTGTACCAATTCATAGTTGTACTAGTAGCATGATAGTGTACCTGCTTTCTGCAGTTGTCACTTTCCTTTTTTGTCATCTAATAGATTAACTAATTTGTTAATTATCAGGTATAACACTCAAAGTTGTTTTAATTTGTATTTGACTAGTCAACAACACTTTGAAGTATTTTTTCCACATGTTGGTAGCTTAAAACTTCTTGCTTTGAAAATTGCCTGTCAATACCCTTTTACCATTTATTATGGTATGGCTCTTATTCTTTTATATTTCAAGTAGTTCTTTTATTGATCTTGATTTAAGAGAATTTTTATGAGAGTGCTGCAAAGATTTTTTTTTTCTTTTTGCTGAGGCAATTGGGGTTAAGTGACTTGCCCAGGGTCATACAGCTGTTACGTATCTGAGATCAGATTTGAACTCAGGTCCTCCTGACTTCAGGGCTGGTGCTGTATCCACTGTGCCACCTAGCTCCCCTTCCTAGTCTATTTTAATTGCATTTTTTAAAGTAACATAATCAAAATTATCCAATGTTGTGTTTTCTTTGAAACTTTTCTGTTACTTGTTTGGTTATGTATTCTTTCTCCTATGCATAGCTGGGCAACATATTTCCTACCTTACTCTTCTCATTTGTCTGTGATATGATCTGGATCTTGTTCCCATTTGGGAGTTTACCCTTGATGTATATGGTAGGAAATGTTGGTCTAAACCTAATTTCTTCCAGACTGCTTTCCATATTTCTCAGCAATTCTTTTTTTGGGGGGGAGAGATAATAAGGTCTTAACCAAGTAATTAGGTATCTTTAGGCTATCAAACACTGCTTTTTTATATGATGTATCTAATCTGTTCCCCTGATCAGCTTTTCTGTTTGTTTTTTTTAAAAAACTAATTGTAAAAGTTGTTGGGGTTTTTTGGTGATTTCTGCTTTTTTAGTATAGTTTGAGATCTGAAACTGCTAGGCTTCCCTATTTTCTACTTTTCATTACTCCACTTGAGATTCTTTATACTAACAGATAAGTCTTATTTTTTTCTAGGTCTTCTTAAGTAATCTTTTGGTAATTTGATAGGTATGATAATCTATAAATGAAGTTAGACAATATTGTCATTTTTATTATTAGCATAGCCAAACAATGAGCAATTAATATTTCTTAATTTATTCACATGTCTCTTCATTTCTGGAAAAAAATCACCTTTATTCTGTCAGGGGAGACCACACAACAGCATTAGGAAAGCAACCTTGTACAATAGAAATAGCTCTGGTTTTGGAGACATAGAGGATTAAGATTTAAAGTGTGGTGTCTGATGCTTACTATTTCTATAACCTTGAGGCAAGCCTCTTAATGTCCCTTAGTCTCAGTTATCTCTTCTCTAAAATGAGGGGGTTGAAATTAATGGCTCTATATCTATAATCATATGATTCTGTGTACAAATATGAACACATAAATATTAAGTAATTTGTGAGAAAAGCACTAGCATTTGAACTGAGCATTGAAGATAATCCTTAGTAAAAATTAAGGAATCTCAGCATGGGGAGGTAAAGAAAAAGAGTCTTTCAAGAAGAATCAGTGTGCACAAAGACATGAAAGGAAGCACATGGGGTTAGAATGTGGTTTGTGAGGGACTCTTAAGGACTATTGGGCTAGACTGAAAAGTAAATGGAAATACTTAATAAAACAAGAAAGTTAAACGGGATACATATTGTAAAGGATTTTGTATTTGATTGTTAAAAATAATGGGAAGCCCAGGAGTCTGAAGAGCAAGAGAATGAAATTGTCATACCTGTGCTTAGCATTACCATTTTGGCATCTGGATGACCTGTGAATTGGAGAGGGGAGAAATTTGGGTTAGGGATATCAATTAGGATTCTTGAAATAGTTCAGGTGAGAGGTGATGAGAAAGGGAAGCTAGGATAATGATCCTGTGAGCAAGGACAAGTAGATGGAAATGAACATTGGGGAGGTAGAATTGACATGACTTGACAACTGATGGGATTCAGAGAAAAGGAAGAATGAGAAGTTAAGGTTAAAAGTAAGATTGAAAGGTTGGTTGAGTAGAGCATGTTTTTTGTTTGTTTGTTTGTTTTTTAGAGGAGGTAGGAATCTTAAGAATTATAGACTAGGGAGGTGGAGCCAAGATGGCAGAGTGAAGACATGACTCTCTGTGTCCTCCTCTGACCTTCTCTCAAATCAACAGCAGATTAAGCCTCTGAACTGATTTTTAAGTCAAAGAACCCAGGAATATTTGAACTATGAAATATTCCTTGCAGAAGGTACCTTTGAAGAGGTTCATAGCAGGTGTGTTTTAGTCGGGCAGAGGGTTGAGCAATTTGCCGGGTGTCGGGGAGACAAGACAGGAAACTGGGCGGAATTCAGCGGGACAAATTCTAAACACCTAGGGAGTCTGAGACTCTTGAGACATTCTGCCCTGATTGTGGGCAGGTGCTTTGGCAGATCTTCCTTTTGTAAAAGGCAGATTGTAACCCTCTGCAAAGGCAAGATCCTAGCCCTAGGCTCAGCATTGGAAGTTAATTATTTGAATTGCCCTAGGGCAAACTACCACAGCCACTGCTTCTCAGCTCTAAACAGACCCCAAGCTTTTTAAAAAAAATGAGTAAGAAACAGAAGAGAGCTCTCACCCTAGACAGCTTTTATGGAGAGAAAGAATGGCAGACCCCCAGATCCTGAGGTTCCTAAACCAACTTCAGAGGAAGCCACAAAGGTGGACATGGGTTGGCCCCCCTTTCCCAAGGTTTTCCTGGAAGACTGCATAAAGAATCTCAAAAGAGAGCTAGATGATAAATGGGGAAATGAATTGAGATTAGTGCAAGAAGCCCTCCAAAAGAGATATGATAAAGACACCAATTTACTGAAAAGTAAAATTGGTGAAATGGAAAAAGTATGCAATGAACAAATTGGCCAGTTACAAAAGGAGCTAAAAAAGGTAACTGATGAAAATAATACTTTAAAAATTAAAATTGAACAAATGCAAGTGAATGACTCAATAAGACTTCAGGAATCAGTCAAACAAAAACAAAAAAAATGAAAAAATAGAAGAAAATATGAAATATCACATAGGAAAAACAACTGACTTGGAAAATAGATCTAGGAGAGACAATCTAGGGATTATTGGACTTCCTGAAAGCCATGATGAAAAAAAGAATCTAAACACTATCTTCCAGGAAATCTTGAAAGAAAACTGCCTTGAGGTTATAGAATCAGAAGGCAAAATCACCATCAAAAGAATTCACCAATCACTTCCTGAAAGAGACCCCAAAATTAAATCCCCAAGGAATATTGTGGCTAAATTTCAGGACTATTGCACCAAGGAAAAGATGTATTGCAAACAGCTAGAAAGAAACAGTTCAAATACTGAGGAACTGTAATTAGAATCATACAAGATCTGTCTGCTTCCACATTAAAGGATCAAAGGGCCTGGGATAAGATATTCCGAAAGGCAAAGGAACTTGGATTACAGCCAAGAATAACCTATCCAGCTAGAATGAGCATTATTTTCCAGGGAAGAAGATGGTCATTCAATGATATAGGTGAATCTCACCTATTTCTATGAAAAGACCAGATCTGAACAAAAAATTTGACCTCCAAACACAGAACTCAAGAGAAGCATAAAAAGGAAAGAACTCTTGAGAACTGTATTTCTACTATGGGTATACTTAAGGATTGGAGGTATAATTTGATATTACTTTGATAATATGTAAAAGAAAACTAGAGGTGGAAAGGATATCATACTGGGAAAAAGAGGGAAAAGGTGGTAAAATAAGGTTTAAAAAAGGAGGTAAAAATAAGGTAAAATCTTATGAAGAGGCAAAGAAAACCTAATATAATTGAGGGAAAGAAGGGAGGGAGAGGAGCATTGTGTAAATCTTACTCTCATCAGGTTGGGCTCTAAAAGTGTATATCAGACACATTTGGTTTCACAGAGAAACTTGTCCTTCCTTTTAGGGAAGTGGAAGGGAAAAGGAGGAAAAGAAAGGGAACGACTAATAGAAGGATCCAGGAAAGGAGTAAAAAGGGGGGAGGAGCTCTAAAAGGAGAGGAGGAATGTTTGGGGGAAGTGGTCATCAAAAGCAAAATACTGGGGAGGGGAGAAGGGAGAAAGGGGAAAGGAAAGAGAAAAACATAACTTGGGGAAATAAGGTGGCAGGAAATACAGAATTAATTATTTTAATTGTGAATGTGAATGGGATGAACTCTCCCATAAAGTGGAAGCAGATAGCAGATTGGATTAAAAACCAGAATCCAACAATATGTTGTCTACAAGAAACACATCTAAAGCATAGAGACACATAGAGGGTGAAGGTAAAATTACGGCTGGAGCAGAATCTACTAAGCTTCAGGTGAACAGAAAAAGGCAGGGGTAGCAATCCTGATCTTAGATCAAGTAAAAGCAAAGATCTAATAATAAGAGATAAGGAAGGAAACTATATTTTACTAAAGGGTACCATAGATAATGAAGCAATATCAATACTACACATATATGCACCAAGTGATACAGCATCCAAATTCCTAGAGGAGAAATTAAGAGAGATGCAAGAAGAAATAGACAGCAAAACTATACTATTGGGGGATTTTAATTTTGCTCTCTCATATTTAGATAAATCAAACCACAAACTAAATAAGAAAGAAATTAGGGAGGTAAATTGTTAGAAAAGTTAAATATGATAGATCTTTGGAGAAAATTGAATGGAGACAGAAGGGAGTTGACTTTTTTCTCTGCGGTTCATGGAACTTATACCAAAATTGACCATGTGTTAGGGCATAAAAACCTCAAAATCAAATGCAGAAAGGCAGAAATAATAAATGCATCTTTTTTAGATCATGATGCAATAAAAAAATCACATGCAATATAAGGCCAGGTGAAAATAAACCAAAAGTTAATTGGAAATTAAATAATCTAATCCTGAAGAATGAATGGATGAAAGAGCAAATCTTAAGACACAATCAATAATTTCATCCAGAAGAATGACAATAATGAGACAATATACCAAAATTTGTGGGATAGGGCCAAAGCAGTTATAAGAGGTAATTTTATATCTCTAGATGCTTACTTATATAAAATAGAGAAAGAGAAGATCAGTGAATGGAGCTTACTATTAAAAAAAAACAAACTAGAAAAAGAACAATTCAAAAACCTTCAATAAAATACCAAATTGGAAATTCTTAAAATAAAAGGAGAGATCAATAAAACTGACAATAAGAAAACTATTGAATTAATAAATAAAACTAAAAGTTGGATTTATGAAAAACCAACAAAATAGATAAGCCTTTAGTTAATTTAATTAGAAAAAGGAAAGAACAAAATTAAATTGTTAGTCTCAAAAATGATAAGGGAGAACTTTCCTCCAAAGAAGAGGAAATTAGAGTAATAATTAGGAGTTACTTTGCCCAACTTTATGCCAATTAATTTGATAATCTAAATGAAATGGAGGAATATCTACAAAAATATAGATTGCCCAGGTTAACAGAAAATAAATTATTTAAATAGAACAAGCTATTAATCAACTCCTAAGAAAAATCTCCGGAGCCAGATGGATTTACATGTGAATTTTATCAAACATTCAAAGAACAATTAATTCCAACACAATATAAACTATTTGAAAAAATAGGGAAAGAAGGTATACTACCAAATTGCTTATATGATACAGATATGGTGCTGAAAGCTAAACCAGGTAGGATGAAAACAGAAAGAAAACTACAGACCAATTTCCCTAATGAATATTGATGCAAAAATTTTAAATAAGATATTAGCAGTGAGACTACAGAAAGTCATCCCCAGGACAGTACACTATGACCAAGTAGGATTTATACCAGGAATGCAGGGCTGGTTCAATATTAGGAAAATTATCAGCATAATCAATTATATTAATAACCGAACTAACAAAAATCATATGATCATCTCAGTAGATGCAGAAAAAGCATTTGATAAAATCCAAAACCCATTCCTATCAAAAACACTAGAGAGTATAGGAATAAATGGGCTTTTCCTTAAAATAATTAGTAGCATCTACTTAAAATCATCAGCAAGCATCATGTGTAATGGAGACAAACTAGAACCATTTCCAATAAGATCAGGAATGAAACAAGGCTGCACACTGTCTCTCCATTACTATTTACTATTGTATTAGAAATGTTAGCTTTGGTAGTAAAAGAAGAAAATGAGATAAAAGGAATTAGAGTAGGTAATGAGGAAACCAAATCATCACTCTTTGCAGATGACATGATGGTATACTTAGAGAACCCTAGAGACTCAACTAAAAAACTACTAGAAACAATTCACAACTTTAGCAAAGTGGCAGGATTTAAAATAAATCCCCATAAATCACCAGCATTTTTACATATTACCAACAAAGTTCAGCAGCAAGAGATACAAAAAAGAAATTCATTCAAAATAACTGTTGATAGTATAAAATATTTGGAAATCTATTTGCCAAGGAAAAGCCAGGAACTATACGAACTAAACTATAAAACACTTTCCACACAAATAGTAAGGCCTAGTCAATTGGAAAAACAGTAAGTGCTCATGGGTAGGCCGAGTGAATATAATAAAAATGACAATACTACCCAAACTAATCTACTTATTTAGTGCCATACCAATCAAACTCCCAAGAAATTATTTTACAGATCTAGAAAAAATAGTAGCAAAGTTCATTGAGAAGAACAAAAGCTCAAGAATTTCAAGGGAATTAATGAAAAAAAAAAGGCTGAGGAAGGTGGTCTTGCTGTGCCAGATATAAAACTATATTAAAAAAGCAGTGGTCATGAAAACCATTTGGTACTGGCTAAGAAATAGAGTAGTTAATCAGTGACATAGGATAGAATCACAGGACAGACTAGGCAATATCTATAACAATCTAGTGTTTGATAAACCCAAAGACCCCAGCTTCTGGGATAAGTACTCACTATTAGACAAAAACTGCTGGGAAAATTGGAAACTAGTGTGGAAGAAATTAGGGCTTGACCCACACCTAACACCACATACCAAGATAAGATCTTAAATAGGTTTATGATTTAGATATAAAGAGTGATGTTATAAGCAAATTAGAGGAGCATAGGATAGTTTATCTCTCAGACCTGTGGAGATGGAATAAATTTATGTCCAAAGAACTGGAACTCTTAATTGAACACCAGATAGATAATTTTGACTATACTAAGTTAAAAAGTTTTTGTACAAACAAAACTAATGCAGACAAGATTAGGAACGAAGTAATAAATTGGGAAATCATCTTTACATTTAAGGAAGCTGATAAAGGTCTCTTTTCTAAAATATATAGAGAATTGTCTCATATTTATAAGAATTCAAGCCACTCTCCAATTGATAAATGGTCAAAGGATGTGAACAAATAATTTTCAGATGATAAAATTAAAACCATTTCTAGTCATATGAAAAGGTTCTATAAATCACTATTGATCAGAGAAATGCAAATTAAGACAACTCTCAGGTACCACTACACACCTGTCAGATTGGCTAAAATGACAGGAAAAGATAATGACAAGTGTTGGGAGGGGATGTGGGAAAACTGGGACACTGATACATTGTTGGTGGAACTGTGAATGGATCCAACCTTTCTGGAGAGCAGTTTGGAACTATGCTCAAAAAGTGATCAAACTGTGCATACCCTTTGACCCAGCAATGTTTCTATTGGGCTTATATCCCAAAGAGATCTTAGAAGAGGGAAAGGGACCCACATGTGCACAAATGTTTGTGGCAACCCTTTTTGTAGTGGCTAGAAACTGGAAACTTAATGAATGTCCATAAATTGGAGAGTGGCTGAATAAATTGTGGTATATGAATGTTACGGAATATTATTGCTCTGTAAGAAACGACCAGCAGGACGATTTCAGAGAGGCCTGGAGAGACTTACATGAACTGATGCTGAGTGAAATGAGCAGAACCAGGAGATCATCATACATGGCAACAAAACTATATGATGATCAATTCTGATGGACATGGCTCTCTTCAACAATGAAATGTTTCAAACCAGTTCCAATTTTTCATTGAAGAAAACCATATACACCCAGAGAAAGGGATATGAAATGTGGGCCACAACATAACATTTTCATCCTCTCTATTGATGTTTGCTTGCATTGGGTTTCCTTTCTCACTTTTTTTTTCTTGTAGATGCGATTTTTCTTGCACAGCAAGATTTTTCTTGCACACAGTGGAAATATGTATACTTACATTCGCCTTGTCAAGTATTTTAATATAATTAACATGTAGTGGACTTCCTGCCATCTAGGGGAGGGGAGGGGACTAGGGGGGGAAAATCTGTATCGGAAAGGGTCCGTATTGTAAGGGTCAATGTTGAAGAATTACCCATACCTATGTTTTGCAAATAAAAAGCTTTGATAAAAAAAGAATTATAGACTAACCCTATCATTTACAAAATGGGGAAACATAAGATCCAAACAACAAAGGTCCAGCAAAGATAGTGCTGAGCCAAAATCTGAACATGGGTATTCTTATTCCCATTCAGAGTGCTATACAATCTTAAAGCAGTTTGGCCTTGTTCTTTTTTTATATGTAATTTCAATTTTTTTCTTTTTGTAAGAGCTAATATTGAAAAATGTTTTGCATGATTTCATATATATAACCTTTAAAAATAATACTCCTTTTGAACTTAAATATGAAAGAAATAAAACCAAAATCAAAGTACTTCCATGTACACAACACATAAAAAGAGGACATAGTATAAAACCATGAGTTTCTATTTCATACTTTTTATTTTTTTTTCTTTTTAATAGTATCTTATTTTTTCCCCTCAATTACACATCAAGATAGTTTTTAGTATTTGTTTTTACAGGATTTTGAGTTTCAGATTTTTTTTCCCCTTCCTCTCCTTCCCTTTTTTCTAAAATGAGAGGAAATTTGATTTGGGTTGTACATGTATTGTCACATAAAACATTTCCATATTAGTCATAGTTGTGCAAGAAGAAAGAGATCAAAAGGGGGAAAAAATCCATGAAAATAAATAAAATAAAAAGTATTCTTTGATCTGCCGGCTCCATCAGTTTTTCATCCGGATGTGGATAGCATCTTTTTCCACGTATATTTTGTAATTATTTTGGATTGTTGTGTTGCTAAACACAGTTCATGACAGTATGTACAATATTTTCCTGATTCTGCTCATTTCACTTTGCATCAGTTTGTACAAGTCTTTCCAGGTTTTTCTGAAATATGCCTGTTAGTGTTCCATTACATTAATATGCCATGCATAACTTATTCAATCATTTCTCAGTTCATAGGCATCCCCTCACTTTGTAATATTTTGCCATCATTAAAAGAGCTACTCCTAATTTTTGCACATGTAGTGCAAAAATGTTTATAGCAGTCTTTTTTATAGTGGCAAGGACCTGGAAATTGAGTGATGCCCATCCATTGGGGAATGGCTGAATAAGTTATAGTATATTAATGTTATGGAATATTATTGTTCTATAAGAAATAATCAACAGAATGATTTCAGAGAGGCCTGAAAAGACTTTTATGAACTGATGCTAAGTGAAGTGACCAGAACCAGGAGAACATTGTTCACAGTAACAACAAGATTATGTGATGATCAACTGTAATGGACCTGGTTCTTTTCAACAATTAAGTGATTCAGGCCATTTCCAACAGATTTGTGATGGAGAGAGCCATCTGCATCTAGAGAGAGACTCTGGGCACTGAATGTGGAGCAAAACATAGTATTTTCATTTTTTATTGTTGTTTGCTTGTTTTTTTTTCCCTCTCATTTTTTTTATATAGCAGCTCCTTTTTTGTGGTGGTTGCCTCTCAATTTGGGAATGGCTGACCAAATTGTGGTATATGAATGTTATGGAATATTACTGTTCTGTAAGAAATGATGTCAGGCGGATTTAAGAAAAATCTTGAAAGATGTAAATCAACAACTGCTGAGTGAAGTGAGCCAGGACCAGGAGAATATTGTACATAGTAACAACACTCGGTGATGCTAACTTTGGTAGATTATTGCTGAGAAGAGATAAATCTAAGATAATTCCAAAAGACACTTAATAGAAAATGCTATCTACATCCAGAGAAAGAACTATGGAGTCTGAATATAGATGGAAGCATACATAGTATTTTCACTTTTTTGTTTTTTCTTTTTTGTGGATTTCTCCCTTTGTTGTCTTTCTTTTTTATAATATGACTAATGTGGAAATATGTTTAATATGGTTATACATATATGATCTGTTATCAGATTGTTTGCTCTCTTGAGGAGGGCAAGAAAGGAAGGAGCAAAGAAAATTGGAACTCAAAATGGTATAAAAGTATATTGAAAACTTTCTTTACATGTAATTGGAAAAAATAAAATACTGTTAAGTGGGGGGAAAGAATTTGGATGATATATATTTTCTTTGATATTGATACTACTTCATTGACTTTGGTACTGATACAGTTTTTTTATCTCTTTGAATTGGCTCTTTTTTATTTTGCTTTGTCTGAGATCAAGATTGCTATCCCTACTTTTTTTTTTTACTTCAATTGAAGTATAACAGATTTTGTTCCAGCCCCTTACTTTTATTGTATGTGTGTGCGTGTTTTGAATGTTTGTTGTAAATAATATATTGTAGGATTCTTTTTGCTCTTTTCTGCTGTTAAGCTTCTTTTTTATTGTTAAGTTCATCCCATTCACATTTATGATTACTGTCTCCATCCTGTTTTCCTTCCTCTTTGTCATCTCTCTTCTTTCACCCTTTCCCACTGTGTTGCTTCTGTCTGCCACTTCTCGCAATCTATCCTCCCTTCTGTCAGATCTCTCCCTTTACTTAAACTTTTCCCATCTTGCTTTTTTCTTGGGCTATAGATATGTGTGGTCACTTGATTGTATATATTATTCCCTTTTTGAGCCAATACCAATGAGAGTAAAGTTCAAGCAATACCCATCACCCACTCTCCCATCTTTCCCTCTACTGTAATAGCTTTTTTGGCTTCTTCACTTGAAATAATTTACCCCATCTACCGCTTACTTCCTTCTACAGTCAGTATATTCTTCCTATCCCTTCATTATTTTTTATGTCATTTATTCATAGTCATTTTATATCTATACCCTCTGTCTATGTATGTTCATTCTAGCTATACTGTTAGTGTTAAGTTTTTAAGAATTACAAGTATCTATCCATGTCAGGATATAAACAGTTCAGCTTCTTTGAATCCCTTATGTTTTTCCCCCTTTTTAGGCTTCTCTTGGATCTTGATATTAGAAATCAAATTTTTTGTTCATTTCTGGCCTTCTTGTGAAAATTTTGAAATCCTATTTCATTGAATGGCTTTTTTTTCCCCCAATGGAGTATTATGCTTAATTTTGTCAGTAGTTCTAGCTCCTTTGCCTTCCAGAATATCATGTTCTGTGACCTTTCATGCTTTATTGTTGCAGCTGCTAAACCCTGTGTAATCCTCATTGTGACTTCCTCACTATTTCAGTTGTTTCTTTCTGGCCACTTGCAATATTTTTTGCTTGACTTGGTAATTCTGTAATCTGACTATAATGTTTCTTGGAATTTTTTTTTGGGGGGGGAATCCCTTTCTTGAGGTGGTCGATGAATTCTTTCAATGCCTGTTTTCTCCTCTAGTTCCAGGATATTAGGGCAGTTTTCTTTGATAAATTATTGAAAAATGCTTTTCAGGTCCTCCTTTTGATTATGGCTTTCAGAGACTTTTCAGAGACTCAGAGAGTCCAATGATTATTACATTGTCTCTCCTGGATCTACTTTCTAGTCAGTTCTTTTTCTAGTGAGGTGTTTTACGTTTTCTTTTTTTTCCCCCCTTCATTTTTTTGAATTTGTTCTGTTAAGGGTTCTTTTCTTCAGTGGATTTTTCATTTCCTTTTCCATTTGGTCAGTTCTACTGTTTGAGTAGTAGTTTTCTTTTTCCAAGCTGTTGACTCTTTTTTTCATAATTTTCTTGCATCTACATCTCACATAATTTTTAAGCTCCTTTTTGGACTTAAAACTACTTCCTTGGGGGGCAGGGGTTGCTTTATAAGTATTTTGCCATTGTCCTCTTCTGAATTTGTGTCTCGGTTTTCCCTTTAACACTAATAACTTTCTACAGTCAGAATCTCTTTTGGTTGTTTTTATTCATCCTTTTTGGTCTTTTTCCTTTTATATTTGATAGCTGCTCCTGGGGATTTTCTGGTACTGTCCTGATGTTTCCCTGAGGCCCACAGGGGATCCTCATGTCTGATGCTGTACTGAAGGGGTGGGGTAAGATGTCTGATGCTGCTGGGGGCTGTGGGAGTCTGGTAGTTTTATCTAGTGCTGGTGCGTGGTATGTGCGGAAGCTAGTAGGGTATGTGTTCATTTCCTTGGGGCAGCACTGAAGCATATGACAATTTGGTGCCCATTTGCCCAGAGCTATGCTAAAGCATGTAAAAATCTGGCAGCTGAAGGATGCCTATTTGTCCAGAGCTACACTGCAGTCTGTTTACCTTGACTCTGCAGAAGCATGTGAGGGATCCTAGTGTTGGGCTCAGGATATCCTGCTGTTTTGCTGATGTAGGATTTACTCCTGCCTTGCTTGGATACTTCATGCCCTGAGTGAGACAAACTTTTCTTGCCAGTCTTCCAGGTTTCTTGGCCTAATAGATTGTTTCACCTTGCCTCTTTGCTGGTTCTAATGTTCCAGGATTTGTTTTGGGGTGCTATTTTATGGTCATTGGATGATGAATATGGGAAATTTATAACAGTTTACTGCTTAGTCCATTATCTTGGCTCCCGGAAGAATCTGTTTACTTTTTTTTTTTATTAAAGCTTTTTATTTGTATAACATATGTATGGGTAGTTCCCCAACATTGATCTTTACAAAGCTTTCCATTACAAATTTTACCCCCAGTTCCCTCCCCTCCCCTAGATGGCAGGAAGTCCACTACATGTTAATAATGTTGAAATGCTTGAGAAGTTATGCAAGAAAAATCCTATCTACAAGAAAAAAAAAAGAATCAGAGAAAGGCAACACAATGCAAGCAAATGTCAATAGAGATCATGAAAATGTTACGTTGTGGTCCATATTTTATTTCCCTCTCTCTGGGTGTATATGGTTTTCTTCAGTGAACAATTGGAAGTGGTTTGAGACAATTCTTTGTTTCAGAGAGCCATGTCCATCAGAATTGATCATCATGTAATACTGTTGTTGCTGTGTATGATGATCTCCTGGTTCTGCTCGTTTCACTCAGCATCAGTTCATGCAAGTCTCTCCAGGCCTCTCTGAAATCGTCCTGCTGGTCGTTTCTTACAGAGCAATAATATTCCATAACATTCATATACCATAATTTATTCAGCCACTCTCCAATTGATGGGCATCCCTTCAGTTTCCAGTTTCTAGCCACTACAAAAAGGGCTGCCACAAACATTCTTGCACATGTGGGTCCCTTTCCCTCCTCTAAGATCTCTTTGGGATATAGGCCCAGTAGAAACACTGCGGGGTCAAAGGGTATGCACAGTTTGATAACTTTTTGAGCATAGCTCCAAATTGCTCTCCAGAATGGTTGGATCCGTTCACAGCTCCACCAACAATGTATTAGTGTCCCAGTTTTCCCACATCCCCTCCAA
>JAJPUD010023337.1:0-20118 GCA_023553655.1 Myrmecobius fasciatus
TGTTCCAAGAGGCCCGCAGAAGACTCCCAGGTGTGTGAAAAGCACAATGCTCCCACTCCTGTTCCGACTTCTGTTCCAGCTCCCTGCTCCAGCTCCCTGCCCCGGTCTCCCTGCGCTGCAGTATGGGTTCAGTAGACCATCCCCCTGCCCAATTAAAACAGACCTGTTTTGAGGTTCTTCCAGAGTATCTTCTTCTAGAATCGTGTTGTTCTCCAGATATTGTGGATTTTTTTGCTTCAGAATCTGTCTAGAGGCTTCATATGTTGTTGGTTTGAGGGGAGGTTAGAGGAGGTTACAGAGACTCCTGTCTGATCTCTGCCACCATGGCTCCACCCCCGGAAGGAACTAATCTCTCTATTTTAAGGAATGATTTTTTAATAATAATAATTTTTTTCTGTCAATCAGGTAATTGATTTATTAAGCTTATAGTGCAGATATTCTAACACAAGAGGTAAAAGATAGTCCTAGCTAGCCATATAAAAGCTTATGTTCCAATGGGGGAAATAGCATGGAAATAAGTAAATATAAGGCAATCTTTTTATAGAATAAGAAATAAATAACAGAGGCAAAATGCTGCAATGAAGAGAGGTTCAGGAAGCTTTCCAGTGAAAATTTCAGGTAGGATTTAAAAGAAGCTATGAAGGATAGTAGCCAGAGTAAAGGAAGAAGAGTCTTTCAGAAAAGAGGGAAAGCCAGAGAGAATATCTGAGGCAGACAGAGGGAGTATCTTATTTTTGGAACAACAAGGAAGCCAAGTCACAGGATCAAAGAGAATGTATAACAGAGTAAAATATAATAAGATTGGAAAAAATAGAAGGAAGAAAAAATATGAAGGGCTTTGAATATCAATGATTTTGTATTGGCTTCTAGAGGCAATTGAGATTTATTGAATAAGGGTGGAATTGGGAAATGTGAAATAATCGGACCTACCTTGTGAAGAGACAATTGAGGCATCTAGTTTTATTTGAATGTAAAAAGTTATCTATTTTTAAAGGGTCCCGTCTAAAGTTATATGCTCCTCTGTTGATTTCTCTTTAAAACTAATCTTCTCCATCCACTTATTACCTTAATTTTTTTCACTTGACTTCATTCAGGGTTTTTTTTTCTAGACCAAATATACATTTTTGAAGAGATGGCATCAGGAAGGGGAAAAAGGAAGGATGAAGATGAAGATGGAATACTTCTTTATCAAGTCTCTCTAACATGGTAACATTGAAACAACTATTATGTATCTGACAGTGTCCTAGTGGCTGTGGAATAGGAGTGTAAATAAAAAGACTTGAGCTCTTGCCTTAAAAAAATTACAACTTATTTGGGGAAACAAAATGTGAAATAAAATAAACATAAAATATATAATAGAAAAGATGATAATCTGGAAATCAGGAAACCTAGATTTAGATCCAACTCTGACACTAAGTGGCTTTGTAATTTTAATTAATTCAATTCACCTTTTTTGAACCTCAGGTTCCTTATCTGTAAAATGAGGGTATTGGCCTAAATGATCTCTCAAGTGTTCCAAGCAGCTTTCTCATTCTCTGAGTCTAAAGTGCTAGATTATGTAGTACACTCTGAAATATTTCCTCCACTGGCTTAATGATGCCTGAACTGTCCCCATTAAAATGCCACTCCTTTGGCTTTAAGTGGTCTTTTCCTACCTTAAAATGTAAATATTTCTGGGAAGACAGCTCATTAAAGCCTTCCATCCATTTACATGACATTCCATTTCCTGACTCCTACCATTGCAGAGTTCCTCCCTAGGGCCTAGAATGGACTCCTTTTTCACCTCTGTCTTATAGTATCCCAGTTGCCTTTAAATGGTCAGCTAGGTAGTACAACAGATAAATCAGTAGACCTAAAGTCAGTAAGACTCTTTTTTGTGAATTAAAATTTGTCTTCAGGCACTTACTAGTTGTGTGACCTTGGGCAAATTAATTAACTATGTTTGCTTCAGTTTCCTCAGCTATAAAAGGAACTGGAGAAGGAAATCATAAACTACTCCAATATCTTTGCCAAGAAAACTCAAATGGGATCACTAAATCCTCTTGTAAATCATTTGTATCTCAATGTGAATGAAATCATATTCTTTCCTAAGAACTGTTTTTTTTGTTTGTTTGTTTGTTTTGTGAGGAAGCATTAGAACACTAGACATCTGAGTGGTAGGATAAAGAGTGTGCTAGAAAGGGGTAATACTAAGGAGAAAAGAAAAATAAAACAATAAAGTGAACAAGGAAAGTCAAAGGCTGAGAAATTGATTGTTTATTCATTTGCTTGTTTGTTTTAATGTGTCTAAAGATCTGTTTCTCTCAGGAACTCAACTATCTGTCTCTATCTCTCTTTGTTTCCTCTCTTCTTCAATCTGTCTCTCTTACCCTCTCTCCACCCTCTCTTAGACACATGCATTTTGGATGGGAGGTTTAAAAAAGGGTCCATAATCTATAAACAAAGAATATCTACTCCTCTTTTTGTTTTTATTAAAATTGTTAAAAACCTTCATCAAAACTGTTAATTGGTCCTAACTAGAGAAAAAGGATCCCATGGCAAAACTGTGCTTACTTATGGGTTGACTTTTTGTCACATCTCAGAGGGACACTGTTGTCTTTGTCCTCTTCTAAGCCTCAAGCTTTGCCACCACATCTGCATTCCTTTGCATTAGGGCTTTGTGCTGGGTCTTGAGTGTGACAATTGGAGTGAAGATCTCTCAGGATTATAGATTAAATTAGACAAAGACTAAGGGCCTAAGTTCTGGTTTCCAGGGTGGAAGGGAAAGTAGAAAGTTGTCTGATGTATAAGCTGTCAACATTCCAGTTCCTAAATAAGGAAAGTTGAAGTATATATAACCAATTAGAATGTATGGAAAGGAAAAGAGGGGTGGGCGTGGGACTCGGTTCTGGATTGTATAAAAGTCACAAGGATGTAATGCTCCCTGGCTCTCCCAACTTTGGACTGCTTATTTGATCCATTGTGGGACTGCCTGGTACTCATGAGTTCCTGAATAAAGTCTTTGTTCTATACCTTGAGATGCCTCTGAAGTATTGATTGTTAAGATGAGGGCCTGAATATCCCACACAGTCTTAAATGTAAGAAAGTCATGTTTTATAGAGCCTATTTGTGTTTCATAGAGCCTATTTTCTCCATTAATACTATACATGTTTTGTAGGAAGAAACTTTGCTTCCTTGCTATTTTCAGAGAATTCCGAGAAATGTGTCACCTTTCCTTCTCCACCCCCAAAGAAAAAGTGTGCACACTCATCTTCCACTTCATTTCATTGAAACTGTTGTGGTTATGAGTTGCAGTCAGACTCTTCTCATATCAGGCCACCAGAATGAGGGAGTAAGCCACCAAAATGATGGGAAAAGGAGTGAGACCCTGTTGAACCAAAAAGGAGCTTGTAAGTTTCTCATGAGAACCTGAACTTAGTTTCACACCATTGATCAAAACGACAGGTATAAGAATGCCCCTTTCTGTTTTTGTTCTGATGCTGGTTTGTTTCATCATACCTGCAAAGTGTTTTCTAAAATAGAAAAGTTCCTGAAGCCCATTCCCACTGTTGTATACATCCCAAGCTTATTCCCTTCAATGTTTATATCCTGTTATTACTTTAGGCTGATGTATCCCAAGCCCATTCCCATCATTGTATGTATCCTGTCACTCCCACTATTGTATATATCCCACACCCCTTCCCATCATTTTGTGCATCTGGTTATTGGTTTAAGCTGTAAGAAATATATTTTTCCTGCCTGATGACCTAACTGCATTCTTTTTTGCTTCTGGATCACTTGCTAGCTTTGCTTTATAAATGCTGTTCTCCAGTTTCTTTGGACTGACTGATTTGGACAATAGTCCCTTCGGGTGGCTAGCCTTATTATTAAACTCGCCAGTTTAAATTTAAACTAGTCTCTACTCACCTCAGTTTCCCTGGCGTTACAATCCCAAAAGTGCATTGGATTTACAAGCCAGTGTCACAAGTCATTTCAAAAGAATTTATAGGCATAAATCTCCAAATCAAGGGACAAAGATGTTATTATGCTGCTAAAGAACAGGCTAAATCCATAACAATGAGTCTTTAGCAAGAAAAAAAAATGGTTTTGAAAACTAGCAAGGGGAGAGGAGAGGCAAGCCAGCTAGCCAGCCAGCCCGGCTGCAGGAGGAGGAGAGGAGAGGGAGAAAGGGAACTCGAGAGAGGGACTGGGAGCGAAAGCAAGCCAGGGACACAGAGAGGGGCGAGCTCACTTCTCCGCCAAGTGCCAACTTTCCCTGGAGAGAGTATGCAGGGGCGCGGACCTTCCTCTGGGGAGAAAGCTAGCCCAATTTGAGATTGGAGAAAAATGGGTTAGCTCCCTTTCCCTCCCCCCTTGATTTGACCCTCTCCCCCAATAAAGGGGGGGGAATCATCCTCTTTACAACTCAATCTGTCCCCAATCCCTGGCACTATAAAGGCGGCGGTCGATCTCAAACCGACTCTCACCCTCATCAAGACAGAGAAAGTGGACCTGGAGCTTCTTCCTTCCCTCATATGGAATGTGCAGATGTTCCCCTCTTAACTCCAAGCAGCAAAGAAATGATGTCACAGGCACTGAAAGCCACTTTCAGTGGTTTCACTAAAGAGCAGCAACGTCTGGGAATTCCCAAAGATGCCCGGCAATGGACAGAAATCCATGTTCGGGACTGGGTACTGTGGGCAGTGTATGAGTTCAGCCTGAAAGGTGTGAACCTTCAGAAGTTCTGCATGAGTGGAGCTGCCCTTTGTGCATTGGGCAAAGACTGCTTCTTGGAATTGGCCCCTGATTTTGTTGGGGACATCTTATGGGAGCATCTAGAGATCCTACAGAAAGAGGACATGAAACCATATCAAGTTAGTGGAGCCAGCTTTGCCTACCAAGAGACCCGCTATACCTCGGATTACTTCATTAGTTATGGTATTGAGCATGCCCAGTGTGTTCCTCCATCAGAGTTCTCAGAGCCCAGCTTCATCACTGAGTCCTACCAGACACTGAACCCCATCAGCTCTAAGGAGCTCCTCTCCCTCAAATATGAGAATGACTACTCCTTAGTCATCCTCAGTAGGGATCCTCTCCAGGCAGACACCTTGTCTACTGACTATTTCACAATCAATCAAGAAGTTGTAACCCCAGACAACATGTGCATGGGGAGGGCCAGTCGTGGTAAACTTGGAGGCCAGGACTCCTTTGAGAGCATAGAGAGTTATGAAAGCTGCGATCGTCTCACCCAGTCCTGGAGCAGTCAGTCATCTTTCAACAGTTTCCAATGTGTCCCCTCCTATGACAGCTTCGATTCGGAAGACTATACTGCTGCCCTGCCCAACCACAAACCCAAGGGCACCTTCAAGGACTATGTGCGTGATCATGCTGAGCTCAACAAGGATAAGCCCGTCATTCCTGCGGCCGCTCTGGCAGGCTACACAGGCAGTGGACCAATCCAGCTGTGGCAGTTTCTTCTGGAGTTACTCACGGATAAATCCTGTCAGTCGTTTACTAGCTGGACAGGAGATGGCTAGGAATTCAAGCTCTCTGACCCAGATGGGGTGGCTAGGAGATGGGGCAAAAGGAAAAACAAGTCTAAGATGAACTACGAAAAATTGAGCCGAGACCTGCGATACTGCGCTACTACTATGACAAAAACATCATCCACAAGACAGCTGGTAAACGCTATGTTTATCACTTTGTCTGTGACCCGCAGAGTCTGCTTGGGTACACACCTGAGGAACTCCATGCCATGTTAGATGTCAAACCTGATGCAGATGAGTGACAGAAATGGAAGAAAATGGGAAGAACTTTGCTGAAGCATTTCAAAGAACAACTGCATCAGTCGGACTCTTGATTTTAAATTGTTGTTCTATTTTTGTTTTTGTTTTTTATTATTATTATTTTCCAGATATGAGAAAACTCAGTTTTTACATTCAGGGGTGGGAAGCTGAGCCGAAGCTATAACTGATGGTAGTGTGGCCACCAAGAGAAAGCAAGGAAGGACTTCTGAACTAGGGAAGGACAGATTTTTAAGGGGAAGGGAGTGTCTTCATAGAAGCCAGAAGAATCAGGTTTAAATGAGGAAGAGATTCCAATATCAAATCCTTTATAGAAACCATTCATTGAAACGATGCCATTTTAGTTATGGCCTTATTAATAAGCAAAAGAAACTGACACTTCAGGAAGTCAAAAGACTGATTTTTTGTTTTTTTTTAAGGGCTGGGAGGGTAAAAAGGGTGGGATAGAAGAAGATTCTGTTCTGGGGGTGGACCTTGAAAAAATACAAGGACTTTAATCCTTGCCTTTTACTCTGCTTTTGCAGCAAAAAATGGACTTCAATGGGGAGGGGACCAAATTTTTGTGCTTAAAATTTATTTTATTAAATCTTGTGCCAGTATTTTTTTTCTTAAAAATCGTCTTAAGCTCTATGGTGGTCTCAGTATTGACACTCTGTGCGAATTTGTTCTATGTGCCAGCTGAGAATTCAGTCACAGTGAAAGAAAACTGCTTATATAGACCCCACTGGAAAAGTATAGCTTTCTCATTGAGATTCAGGAGTTCAAAACTTAAGACTTATATATGTAGGAAAAATAAGGCTGAATTGGGTATCAGGGATGGAAAAATGTTCTTCAGTGCATGTGAATCTCACCCGTGAATATTACTTTTCATCATATCTATTTTCTCATTTGCCATTAGTAGACTCTTGGGGTTTGGACTTAATGCAGAACTAAGAAAATAGTTTAAGTCTTTTAACTGAATGTATTTCACAGCTGTAACCTGGAACTGTAGTAATTGAAGTAGCACTGGCCTAGTAGTAGAAAAGAAAGTGAGGGAGGAGATGAATTTGGAGATGATTCTCTGTTAGTTCTCAATTATATTTGTAGATTCAAAAAAAATTGAAGGTATAAGCATGTAAGATAGCTATCAGATCTAGAGAAATCAGTTTTGAATGCATTGACGTCCTAGCCATCCACCCAAGCACCCCCACTCCCCCATTCCCTCCTTGTTGGGATCAGCACACATAATTCTTCTGTTGTCTCTTTTCTTCCCTTCTCCCTACATCTCTCATTTCTCAGGAAGGAGAAATTTGTAATTTACTGAATGATGAATGAAAGGAAGCTACAGGAGAGAGGACAAGATCTGGATTTTTTTTTAAATTAAGCCATTTGGCTGCTTATGTTTTAACAAGGAGGGTAGTTATAGGAGTTTAGATAGCAGTGCAAAGAAAACAGTTTTGTATAGGGGGAAAAAGCCTGGGGCTTTCCTTTAAAGACCTGAAACTGGCTGAGACTAGGGATGCTAGCATGTAGTCAGTGTATGTCTTCTTAGGGCTTGGTCCTTGGATGTGTGATTTTGTTATAGGAGAAGTAAAGATGGATAGATGGTGTAGAGGAGAGGAAAGGCTTGCAGGTAAAGGAAGCATGATGGAAGGAGACTAGATTTAGTCAAAACCAGACAGTCTGTGTGTTGTGAGAGCACCTCTCCCTCCCACCAGAACCCAAGAGTTCAGTGCTTTTCATGTCTCTCTCCCTTAGGTATGGCACTTGAGAATAATCATCTCATTTTTGGGTAAAAATGTGGTAGTGGAGGGGAAATGAGCAGCTAGTGAGGGAAAAAAGTGCCTGATATTAGGATAAGTACCTTGGTGGAATACCTGATAAACAAAATGATGTTGGAGAAAATGAAAGGAAGACTTGAATTTAGCTTTCAGTAAGTGAATAAAAAAAAAAGAATTCAAGATGGGTTGGTTTCTGGCCAGTCCCTTCTAGTCTCTCAATGATAAATTGGACACTTATACTACCTTGTGGTATATATACTAGGAAAGAGAACACTTACTCTTAGGTCAGCTCCCAAAGTCTAGATCATCAAAAAAAAAAAAAAAAAAAAAAAACGAGCTTTGTGATCAACCCATGATTGACCCAAGCTTGCTAAAGTGGAGACAGGCAGTGGTGGACAAAGTGGAGTTATGTCAGGCCATTATGCATTTTGCCTGTTATGCCAGGTGCCTTAAAAAAGCTCCCATTGTGATTTTGGGGGCTGCTCAGGAGGTTTTTGGTGGAACAAGTTGGACTATGTTGCTTTCCCCTACATTTTATTGTCTTGTTAGTCACTGGCAAAGCTGTGTGTGTGTGTGTGTGTGTGTGTGTGTGTGTGTGTGTGTGTATGTGTGTGTGTGTGCATTACTTGCATGTGCTACAAAATTTTGAAATAATTTCCCAGTTTCCCAGTTCAGTCTTTTTGTGTTTCAACAAGTGGGGGAAAGAAGAACCTGTGGCTTACCTTAGCTCTTTGCTTGCTATTTGCAACCTGGCTTAAAATCATGTGTTCATCTCATTACCTCTTTCCTTTTGAATTTAGGCTGAAAATAGCTGCTTTTCAGACAATTCCACAATTCCTACAGTTGCATAATAAACATAAGAGAGTGCTGATATACCTAGTAGTTCCTAGACTTTATAAACCTTGCTTTTCATGAGGGCCATTTCACCCCCACCCCCAATCCCTTCTTAATGACACCATGCTCAGTATTTGCAGCTTCTGCTTTTGCTCAGATTCTTGTTCTCCCTCTCTTTCTGTCCAAAAGACAGGCCATCCCAGGATGAAAGTGGATGGTTTATACACTGGAAATGTACCTGAATTGTTACCTTTTTGCTTTTCTTTAATTAAAAAAAACAAAAAACAAATGATAACTCTAGAGGAGGGATGGGCAATTCTGGTTTAAGTTTATGTCACCCCGACTTTTATGGAGATGTCTAATTTACAATCAATGGATTTTTTCTTCAGGTTATCTCCTGCTCCCTCTTCTCTCCAGGAGATGGATAACTCTATATTTAGCCCAATTGCATGGCTAAATGGTTGGAAGGAGCATTAAAAGGTTGGGGCCTTCTCTGAACAGGACAGCTGGATGTCCCCCAGTATTGCCTGTCCTCACTTTGGTGTTGAACACTCTGGGTTTTTGGAGCCTTAAACCTACCTTTTCTTCATGGTGGATAAACACACCATCTCTACTCTGGTCATGCTGTGCATGCTGCTTTCTCTTTTGGGGTCTATATAAATCCGTTGAATTATTGTCTACATTCCAAAGAAGTTTCAAGGAACAATAAATATATGTATACATATACGTATATAATATAAAATATGTATATATATATATATATATGTATATATAGTAATGGAAATATCTCCACCAAGAATACTGCTTCAGTTATTGAACATTGTTGTTTTTTACATAAGAATTTTTTGAAGCTGAGAAGTGTTAGGGGGGAAATGTTATATTTGTGTTTCACAATTTTCCAACTTGTATTTTCATATAATTTATATTTTTTAAAAGTGGAAATTTTAAAAGCAAGATTTTAAAAAAAGGAAAAGCAGGTGATTTTTAAAAAATTGGAGCTGAGGTAGCTTAGAGATATAGCAATGTACGTGTCTGTTTTATTTTATTTTATTTTTTTTAAGAAAATGCAAAAAAGCCATTTCCTATGGGGGAGATTTTTTTTCCATGTCTTTTAGTAGCTGATGCTGGCACATCATTTTGCTGGAGAATTTTTTATATACTGTAGCCTGATTTCATATTGTATTTTAAACTGTGTGAGATTAAAAAAAACTAGCAAGGGAAAAGAAAAATTCTCAGTGGAACTCACAATTAAACAGGAGGAAGATGCTATTAAAGCAAAGACACCATTAGGTGGGAGTATACCATTGACTGGTGAGCTGAAATGATATAGAAGTTGAGGAGGATGTACAGTATGAGCAGATATTCTGTAGAGGAAATATAATGTCCTGAACTTGACAATATAATTTGGCTTTCTGACTGGATATTGTATGGAGTGGGACTGTAATCAAAAGTCCATCTGAACTAGGTCTACTTAAGAACAAAAGACCCACGTAAGCTTGATAACTTCCTATTAGTGGCCTCCCTTGTTTGCCTCAGGAGTATTATAATTCTCTCAGTGCTTCAGCATTTCTCTGCCAAAGCCCACCTTGATACCCAGGAAGTCATAAAAATGATTTTCCAAATTTTTAAACAAACTAGTCAGTGGTAGCTGTTATATTGTTATAGGATGTAGAATATTTTATATTCTTCTTGATTTGTTAAGATAACTTGTGTAAGGAGCAGAAATGAAACTAATTTAAAGAGATTAAATTTACAGTTTGGTATTTTAAAAAGTGCACCTCTTCAAATGGATTTTCTTTAAATTAAAAAGAAGTTATTCTTCACAAAACAATACCTCAAGCTACGGGGCTCCACCATTGGATGTAATATAACTGAGGATATTATGGAGACATATTAAACACATTGAGATCCAGAGAGTAATTCTTAACCACAGTATCCTTGAATCAAAACCATTATTTAATATTAAAATTTATCTGTACTAATTCTTAGCCATAAATGTGAACATTAGAGATGAAATAATGTAACAATTACAACCATTTTCCAATGTAGCACTGGGCTGAAATTGGGCTTCTCTTGTACACCTTTTTTCTTTCCTTGTTCCCGCTTTGTGAACTATGTGGCTTTAAAGGGAATTTCACAGAAAACCTCTGAGATATTGTGTTACATTTTATTTCCTATCACACCAGACCTGGGGGTAGGGAAAGGAAAGGAAACCAAGATAACAAGCTAAAGGTATTCATCACTTCCTTGTACCTTTGCTTCTATCATCAGCCCCATTCTGGGTGAACACCTTGATACAAGGGGATGGGAATTCCTGAAACTAGGTAGCACTGCCTTAGCAATAGCAACAGGGGCCCAGGATGCACAGACACCATAGGAATTCATTATCTGAAAGGAGAGAAGTAGCAAACATATACTACAATATTTTTTTTTTCATAGACAGCAAGTTTCTTGTAAATCTTATAGGAAAAAAAATGGTGGCCTGGAGTGTGATTGTTTGAATTTTTAATGGTTCTTCTTCCTTTTACCCTACTGTGACTGACTGCACCCAGGTTTGTAGTTTAAATCCCTTTTCATTAGACTGCTGGATTCTGGATTTACCAGAGCCAGGGGAATAAAGAAGATAGATCACAGGGATCTGTATCAATGAAGACACTTGAAAATAACACATATGTTCTCACAACTGCTTTTATGAGAGCTGGATAGAAAGTCACTTCAATATATGTGAATAAGAAAAAATTAACAAAATGTGTCAAGGGTAATTTCTTTCAGGGTCCTCTTTATGAATGCCTAGAAATATAAGGATTCTTAAGAAATAAAGGTAATCTTGGGGCAACTAGGTGGCGCAGTGGTTAGAGCACCAGCCCTGAAGTCAGTAGGACCTGAGTTCAAATCTGGTCTCAGACACTTCCTAGCTGTGTGACCCTGGGCAAGTCACTTAACCCCAATTGCCTCAGCAAAAATAAATAAATAAAAGAAATAAAGGTCATCTACCTTTTCTCTTAGTGACCCATTTTCTACACAGCTGTCTAATTGCTATTCTAAAGCATATATTATTGTGCTGGTCAAAGATTTCTAGTAGTCTTTTAGATAGAATACAAAGTTTTCTGTCTCATCTTTATAGCTATTCTCAATCTGGCTTCAGCTTATCTTTCTAGGTTTATTACACATTATTCTCTTTTATGAACTCTAAAATCCAGACAAACTCAACAGGATAAGACCACTGATTCTATTTTGAAGTTAAGTCTTTGATATTTTAGAGATCTACAATCCCGTGGGGATATTCCAATGCAGTTAATTGAGAGACTGTCAGCCTTAACAAAATGTTATGATGATTTTAATTATATTGAAACACTAGTACAAACCAGAACTTTTGTGATTCCTGACAAGGGTAAAAAATTACTACTTTAAGGTTAAGACAGTCTCCCTGTCTCATATAACCTGACATCCACTTCTTCTTAGTAAATCTCCCAAACATGAAAAGTGGCTTAGCACCCTCTTGTCTGTTAGGATCCTTTTGCTGCTTCTTTAATATTGTTTTATCAATGTATAAAACTATATAGAAATGTAACTGAATAGATAGATAGACAGACAGACAGACTGATAGAAAGTTAGATAGTTGGATTGATGGACATATAACAACAAATAGATTATATGTATAGATACAGATAGATACATATAGATAGTATGCAGAGATAGAGTTGATATATATATATATATATATATGGTTATAGCTGATATAAACATATACAAACAAATATAGATGATATAGAAACACACACACAAATTTATGTTGTAATGTTTAAAATTGTCCAACTTATAATAAAAGAATCTGAGGCAGAGCTCTGAATAAGGGCACAAAAATCATCTATTATATGGGTCTAATTAAATATCTATCACACACCAGCCCTGAAGTCAGGAGGACCTGAGTTCAAATCTGGTCTCAGACATTTCCTAGCTGTGTGACCCTGGGCAAGTCACTTAACCCCAATTGCCTCAGCAAAAAAGCAAAAAAAAATAATAATCTCTATCACACTGTATATACACATACATGTGTGTTATATATCACTGTTTAGTGGAGTGGATGGGCACTGGCAATTATATATTAGCTGGTTTTAATTAAAAGTTTATCTTCTAGTCTTTTATTCTGATTTACTGACATTCTGTCTAAAAGACCTAGATGGAGGAAATTACATTCAAATGGACTCCAGGACCTCTAACTTGAGGAATTCCCCAACAATGGTAATGGCATATGTTTATCTAAGATAACTGCATTTGCATACTTAGTTTTTCACATTCAGGTACATTTGTCCAGCAATAATAAGATTTTTCTGTGAAACTTTCAAATATATTTTCAGAGCTTTGAAGACTTTCAAAAATGCCTATGTATTGAGGGGCAGAGCCAAGATAGCAAATTGTAGACATCATTCTATGTGAGCTCCTCAGATCTTCCCTCAGATCCAGAACAAATTAAGTCTCTGAACTGGTTCTGGAGTGAGGGCTCCATCAAACACTTGAAGGACAATGCACTTTTATCAAAAATTTAGTTTGGAAGAACTCCAGAGCAGGTCAGTTTCAGATGGGCAGGGGATTGGCTGCTTGCCGCTCTTAGGTGCCAGTGTGCAACCTGGGTGGACCAGGCCTGGGACAGAGGTTGGCGGATTTTAGGCACCCAGGAAGTCCATGGGAGATGCTTGGGCCACTTTGCTCTGCTTGTGGGCAGGTGCTTTGGAAGATCTGCCATTGGTAAAGGGTGGATTGAGAGCAGCTGAAAGTGTGGACCTAGTGTGGATGTAGCCCAAGCAGCCCTGTACCAGAAGTCAACTCCATGAACTGCCCCAGGGCAAATTGAAACAGCTGCAGGGGCCCTGCTTGAATCAGACCTCAAGCTTTAAAACACAAGTAAGAATCAGAAGAGAACTCTCACAATAGACAGCTTTTAAGGAGAGAAAGAAAAGCAGACCCGAGATTCTAAGGTTCCTAAAGGGAAAACAACCCCAGAGGAAGCAACAAAGGTGGACATGAGCTGGTCCCCATTTCACAAGGCTTTCCTTGAAGATTGGATAAAGAATCTCAAAAGAGAGTTAGAAGAAGAATGGGGAAATAAATTGGCATCCCTGCAAGAAGGATACAATGCCCTGCAACAGATATGTAAAAAACTGGAAAACAAAATTGGTGAGATGGAAAAAATCAACAATTCACTGGAAAATAAAAATGGTGAATTGGAAAAGGACAACAATTCACTGAAAAACAAAATTGTTGAATTGGAAAAAGACAACAATTCATTGAAAAATAAAATTGGCAAAATGGAAAAAAGAATGCAATGAATCAAAAATTCAATTGGCCAGTTACAAAAAGAGCTAAAAAAGGTAACTGAAGGAAATAATACTTTAAAAATTAAAATTGAACAAATAAAAGTGAATGACTCAATAAGACTTAAAGAATCAGTCAAACAAAAACAAAACAATGAAAAAATAGAAGAAAATATGAAATATCTCCTAAGAAAAACAACTGACATGGAAAACAGATCTAGGATAGACAATATAAGGATTATTGGACTTCCTGAAAGCCATGATGAAAAAAAGAAGCTTGATGCTATCTTCCAGGAAATCATGAAAGAAAACTGCCCTGATGTTTTGGAATCAGAAGGCAAAATCACCATTGAAAGAATTCACCAATCACCTCCTGAAAGAGACCCCAAAATTAAAACCCCAAGTAATATGGTGGCCAAATTTCAGGACTATTGCACCAAGGAAAAGATATTGCAAGCAGCTAGAAAGAAACAATTCAAATACTGAGGAACTGTAATTAGAATCACACAAGATCTGTCAGCTTCCACATTAAAGGATCGAAGGGCCTGGAATCAGATATTCTGAAAGGCAAAAGAACTTGGATTATAGCTAAGAATAAGTTATCCCCCCTAGAATGAGCATTATCTTCCAGGGAAGAAGATGGTCATTCAATGATACAGGAGAATTTCATCTATTTCTAATGAAAAGACCAGATCTGAACAAAAAAAAATTGACCTCCAAACACAGAACTCAAGAGAAGCATAAAAAGGTAAAAAGGAAAAAAAAAAACTCTTGAGAACTTTATTTATACTATGGGTATCCTTAAAGAATGGGGGTATAATTTGATTTTACTTTGATAATACTGGAAAAGAAATTAGAGGTGGAAGGGATATCATACTGAAAAAAAAAGGGGAAAGGAGGTAAAATAAACTAAAAAAAAGAGGTAAAATGGGGTAAAATCTCATGAGGAGACATAGAAAATCTAATATAATTGAGAGAAAGAAGGGAGAGCAATGAGCATTGTATAAATCTTACTCTCATTAGATTGGGGTCTAAAAGAGTATATCAGACACATTTGGCTTCAAAGAAAAACCTGGCCCTCCTAATAGGGAAGTAGGAAAGAAAGGAGGAAAAGAAAGGGATAGACTAATAGAAGGATAAGGGGAAAGGTGTAAAAAGGAGGGAGGGGTTCTAAAGGGGAGAGACCTGTTAAAGGGAGGTGGTTATCAAAAACAAAATACTGGGGAGGAAGGGAAAAAGGGAAGAGGGAAGAGAAAAACATAACTTTGGGTATGTAAGATGGCAGGAAATACAGATATAGTGATTTTAACTGTGAATGTGAATGGGATGAACTCTCCCATAAAGCAGAAGTGGATGGCAGACTGGATTAAAAGCCAGAATCCTACAATATGTTGTTTAGAAGAAACACATCTAAAATATAGAGATACATACAGAGTGAAGATAAAGAAGTGGAGCAGAATCTTTTATGCTTCAGGTGAACAATAACAACAACAACAACAACAACAAAAAAACAGAGATAGCAATGCTTATCTCAGATCATGTAAAAGCAAAAATGGATTGAATTAAGAGATAAGGAAGGAAAATATATTTTATTAAAGGGTACCATAGACAATGAAGCGGTATCAATACTAAACATATATGTACCAAGTGGTATAGCATCTAAATTCCTAGAAGAGAAACTAACAGAGATGCAAGGAGAAATAGACAGCAAAACTACACTAGTGGAGGATCTCAACCTTGCTCTATCAGAATTAGATAAATCAAATCACAAAATAAATAAGAAAGAAGTTAGGGATGTAAACAAAAGGTTAAAAAAAGTTAGGTATGATAAAACTCTGGAGGAAATTGAATGGCGTTAGAAAGGAAAATACTTTTCTCTCAAGGGTTCATGGAACTTATATGAAAATTAATCATGTGTTAGGGCATAAAAACATCAAAATCAAATGCAGAAAACCAGAAATAGTAAATGTATCCTTTTTAGATCATGATGCAATAAAACTCACATGTAATATACGGCCAGGAGAAAATAGACCACAAGTTAATGGGAAATTAAATAATCTAATCATAAAGAATGAATGGGTGAAAGAGCAAATTATATACTCAACCGATAATTTCATCCAGGAGAATGACAATAATGACACAACATACCAAAGTTTGTGGGATATGGCCAAAGCGCTTATAAGGGGCAATTTTATTTCTCTATATGCTTACTTGCATAAAATAGACGAAGAAAAGATCAATGAATTGGGCTTACAATTAAAAAAAAAACTAGAAAAAAAATAAATTTAAATCCTTCAATTAAATACCACATTGGAAATTCTGAAAATAAAAGGGGAGATTAATGAAATTGAAAATAAGAAAAATATTGAATTAATAAATAAAACTAAGAGTTGGTTTTATGAAAAAACCAACAAAATAGATAAGCCTTTAGTTAATTTGATTAGAAAATGGAAAGAGGAAAATCAAATTGTTAGTCTCAAAAATGATAAGGAAGAACTTTCCTCCAATGAAGAGGAAATTAGAGTAATAATTAGGAGTTACTTTGCCCAACTTTATGCCAATAAATTTGATAATCTAAATGAAATGGAGGAATATCTACAAAAATATAGATTGCCTAGGTTAACAGAAGAGGAAATAAATTATTTAAATAGCCCCATATCAGAAAAAGAAATAGAACAAGCTATTAACCAACTCCCTAAGAAAAAATCTCCAGGGCCAGATGGATTTCCATGTGAATTCTACTAAACATTCAAAGAACAATTAATTCCAATACTATATAAACTGTTTGAAAGAATAAGGAAAGAAGGTGTACTACCAAATTCCTTCTATGACACAGATATGGTACTGATAGTTAAACCAGATAGGGAGAAAACAGAGAAAGAAAATTATAGACCAATTTCCCTAATGAATATTGATGCAAAAATTTTAAATAAGATATTAGCAATGAGATTAGAGAAAGTAATCCCCACGATAATACATTTATGATCAAGTCAGATTTATACCAGGAATGCAGGGCTGGTTCAATATTAGGAAAACTATCAGCATAATCTATTATATTAATAACCAAATTACAAACCAAAAACATATGATTATTTCAATAGATTCAGAAAAAGCTTTTGATAAAATCCAACACCAGTTGCTATTAAAAACACTTGAGAGTATAGGAATAAATGGGCTTTTTCTTAAAATGATTAGTAGTATCTACTTAAAACCATCAGCAAGCATCATTTAGAGTCATAGTAATAGAGTCAAACTAGAACCATTCCTAGTAAGATCAGGAGTGAAACAAGCTTGTCCACTCTCACCATTATTATTTAATATTGTGTTAGAAATGTTAACTTTGGTAGTAAGAGAAGAAAAAGAGATTAAAGAAATGAGAGTACGTAATGAGGAAACCAAACTATCACTCTTTGCAGATGACATGATGCTATACTTAGAGAACCCTAGAAACTCGACTAAAAAATTAGTAGAAAGAATTCACAACTTTAGCAAAGTCACAGGATACAAAATAAATTACATAAATCATCAGCATTTTCATATATTACCAAAAAAGTTCAGCAGCAAGAGATACAAAAAGAAATTCCATTCAAAATAACTGTGGATAGTATAAAATATTTGGGAATCTATCTGCCTAGGAAAAGTCAGGAACTATACGAACTAAACTACAAAACACTTTCCAAACAAATAAAATCAGACCTAGTCAATTGGAAAAACATTAAGTGCTCATGGGTAGACAGAGCGAATATAATAAAAATGACAATACTACCCAAACTAATTTACTGCTTTAGTGCCATACCAATCAAACTCCCAAGCAATTATTTTACAGATCTAGAAAAAATAGTAGCAAAATTCATTTGGAAGAACAAAAGGTCATGAGTTTCAAGGGAATGAATGAAAAAAAAAAAGACAGATAAAGGTGGCCTTGCTGTACCAGATCTAAAACTATATTATAAAGCAGCAGTCATCAAAACCATTTGGTACTGGCTATGAAATATAGTAGTCAATTAGTGGCATAAGAAAGAATCACAGGGTAAACTAGGAAATAACTATAGGAATTTAGTGTTTAATAAACCCAAACACCCCAGCTTCTGGGATAAGTACTGATTATTTGACAAAAAACTGCTGGGAAAATTGGAAACTAGTGTGAAAGAAATTCGGACTTGATCCACACCTAACACCACATACCAAGGTAAGTTCTAAATGGGATCATGATCTGGATATAAAGAATGATATTATAAGTAAATTAGAGGAATGTAGTATAGTTTACCTCTCATACCTGTGGAGATGGAATAAATTTATGTCCAAAGAAGAACTGGAACTCTTAATTGAATACCAGAGAGATAATTTTGACTATATTAAGTTAAAAAGTTTTTGTACAAACAAAACCAATGCCGTCAAGATTAGGAGGGAAAAAATAAAGTGCAAAATAATCTTTACGTTTAAGGGTTCTGATAAAGGTCCATTTCTAAAATATATAGAGAATTGTCTCACATTTATAAGAATTCAAGCCATTTGCCAATCGATAAATGGTCAAAAATATGAACAGACAATTTTCAGATGATGAAATTAAAACTATTTTTAGTCATATGAAAAGCTGCTCCAAAGCAATATTGATCAGAGAAATGCAAATCAAGACAACTCTGAGGTACCACTACACACCTGTCAGATTGGCTAAAATGACAGGAAAAGATAATGACAAATGTTGAAGTGGATGGGGGAAAACTGGGACACTGATGCATTGTTGGTGGAACTGTGAACGGATCCAGCCATTCTGGAGAGCAATTTGGAACTATGCTCAAAAAGTTATCAAACTGTGCATAGCCTTTGACCCAGCAGTGTTTCTATTGGGCTTATATCTCAAAGAAATCATAAAGGAAGGAAATAGCCCTACATGTGCAAGAATGTTTGTGGCAGCCCTTTTTGTAGTGGCTAGAAAAATGGATGCCCATCAATTGGAGAATGGCTGAACAAATTATGGTAAATGAATGTTATGGAATATTATTGTTCTGTGAGAAACCACCAGCAGGATGGCTTCAGAGAGGCCTGGAGAGACTTGCATAAACTGTTACTGAGTGAAAAGAACCAAAGCATGAGATCATTATACACAGCAACAACAATACTATATGATGATCAGTTTTGATGGACATGGCTCTCTTCAACAATGAAATGTTTCATGGGGCGGAGCCAAGATGGCAAACTGCAGACAGCTTTCTCTGTGAGCTCCTGAGAACTTTCCTGACACCCAGACAAATTGAGCCTCCGAACTGGTTTTGGAGTGAGGGCTACACCAAACACTCAGACTACAACGCATTTCTATCAACAATCAACTTTGAAAAAACTCCAGAGAAGGTTAGCTGCAGGGGAATTGGCCACTGGCCATAATCAGACACCAGAGCACCGGGGCGCAAGTAAGTCTGGGACAGAAACAGATTTTAGGCAACCAGAAACTCCCTGGGAGACGCTGGGCCCACTTTGCTCTGCTTGTGGGCACCTGCTTTGGCAGATCTGCCTTTGGTAAAGGGTGGATTGAGAGCAGCTGAAAACATGGTCCTAGTGCGAATCTAGCTGCCCAGCCTCAGACCAGAAGTCAACTCGGGGAACTGCCACAGGGCAAATTGAAACTGCAGGAGAATTCCCTGCTGTTGACTGATGCCTCAGCTCAAAAGTATGAGTAAGAAGCAGAAGAGAGCTCTCACCATAGACAGCTTCTATGGAGAGAAAGTAGAGAAGTCCCCAGATCCTGAGATTCTGAAAACAATCCCAGATAAAGTCACAAAGGCGAATTTAAGCTGTTCTCCCTTTCAGAAGGCTTACCTGGAAGATTGCATAAAAAATCTCAAAAGAGAGCAAGAAGAAGAATGGGGAAACAAATTAAGATCAGTGCAACAGAGATATCAAAAACTGGAAAACAGGACTGGTGAATTGAAAAAAGAAAACAATTCACTGAAAAAAAATTGATGAATTGGAAAAAATCACGAATTCACTGGAAAATAAAAATGGTGAATTGGAAAAAATCCCCAATTCACTGGAAAATAAAAATAGCAAATTGGAAAAGGACAACAATTCACTGAAAAACAAAATTGGTGAATTGGAAAAAAACAACAATTCACTGAAAAATAAAATTGGCAAAATTGAAAAAGAATGCATTGAATCAAGAAATTCAATTGGCTAGCTACAAAAGGAGCTAAAAAGATACCTGAAGGAAATAATACTCTAAAAATTAAAATTGAACAAAGAGAAATAAATGACTCAATAAGACTTCAAGAATCAGTCAAACAAAAACAAAAAAAATGAAAAAAATAGAAGAAAATATGAAGTATCTCCTAGGAAAAACAACTGACTTGGAAAACAGATCCAGGAGAGACAATCTAAGGATTATTGGATTCCCTGAAAGCCACGATGAAAAAAAGAACCTGGATGCTATCTTCC
>JAJPUD010023338.1:1501-20118 GCA_023553655.1 Myrmecobius fasciatus
AGAGAGAGAGAGAGAGAGAGAGAGAGAGAGACTATATATAGTCATATATGGTCTATAATTTTCTTTCTCTATTTTGACCCTACCTGGTTTAGGCATCAATACCATATCTGTGTCATAAAAGGAATTTGGTTAGGATTCCTTCTTTCCTTATTTTTCCAAATGGAATTAATTGGTAGAATTCACTTGTAAATTCATCTGGGCCTAGAGATCTTTTCTTAAGGAGCTAATAAATAGCTTGTTCAATTTCTTTTTCTAAAATGGAACTATTTAAGTAATGTATTCATCCTCTGTTAATCTAGGCAATCTATATTTTTGTAAGTATCTATTTCATTTAGATCATCAGATTTATTGGCATACAGTTGGACAAAATATCTCCTAATCATGTCTCTTGTTTCCTCTTCAATGGTGGAAAATTTACCCTTTTCATTTTTGATCCTAGCAATTTAATTTATTACTTTCTTTTTTTCTAATCAAATTAATTTTCTATTTTCTAAATTATCTATTTTGTTGGTTTCTTCTTAAAACCAACTCTTAGTTTACTTGCAATTTTATTAATCTACCCTTTTATTTTCAGAATTTCAAATTTTGCATTTAAGTGGAAGGGTAGTTTAATTTGTTCTTTTTCTAGCTTTTTTAGGAATATGCCCAATTCATTCCTCTTGTCTTTCTCTATTTTGTGCCAGAACTCGCCTGGAGATATAAAACTTTTCCTAAATTTTTATATGTTGTCTCATTATTTTCATTTTCTTGAATTAAATTATTGATTGTTTCTATGATTTGTTGTTTCATCCACTCATTCTTTAGGATTAGATTATTTTGTTTCCAATTGATTTTGATCTATTTTTCCCTGATTTTATATTACATGTAATTTTTATTATTTCATGATCTGATTTCCTTTTTTTTTTTTTTTTTGAGATTTTTATGCCCTGAGACAAGGTCAATTTTTGTCTAGGTTCCATGTATTGCTATGTAAAAAATACATTCCTTTCTTTCTCCATTCAATTTTCTTCAAAGATATATCATACTTAACTTTTCTAAAATTCGATTTACTTGCTCAACTATTTTCTGATTTATTTTGTGGTTTGATTTATCTAGTTCTGAGAGAGCAAGTTTGAGATTCCTCACTAGTATAGTTTTGCTATCTATTTCTTGTTGCAGTTCTCTTAACTTCTCTAGGATTTTGGATGCTATAACACTTGGTGCATATATGTTTTGCGTTGATATTACTTCATTATCTAGGATACCCTTTAGCAAAATGTAGTTTCCTTCCTTATCTCTTTATCTTAGATCTATTATTGCTTTTGCTTGATCTGGAATCAGGATGGCCACTCCTGCTTTTTTTTTTTTTTCCCTGAAGCATAATAGATTCTGCTCCAGCCTTTTACCTTTACTCTGAATGTATGACTCTGCTTTATTATATGTGTTTCTTATAAAGAACATATTGTAGGATTTTAGCTTTTATTCCAGTCTGCTATCCACTTCCTTCTCATGGGAGAGTTCATCCTATTCACATTCACAGTTCAAATTACTAACTCTGTATTTCCTGCCATCTTGTTTTCACCAAGTTATATTTTTCTGTTTCCTCCCCAATGTTTTCCTTCTGGCTACCACCTCCCTCAAATAGTTGTTCTCTTTTACAGCTCCTCCCCCTTATATTTTTCCCTTTTTACTTCTGTTCTCCCTTTTATGTCTCCTTCTTCTGTTTCCCCTTTCTCCTTCTACTTCCATATAGGACCTTTACCCAGGACCTTGTAGCTTCCACTTTAAAGGATCAAAAACCTTGGAATACGATATCTTTTAAAAAAAATTATTAGAGCTTTTTATTTTTAAAACATATGCATGGATAATTTTCAATATTCATCCTTAGAAAACCTTGTGTTCCAATTTTTTTCCATCACTTTCCCCACCCTCTCTTCTAGATGGCAATTAATCCAATTTATGTTAAACATGTGAGACTCTTCTATATGCATTTCCACAATTATCATGCTGCATAAGAAAAATCAGATGTTTCACTATAAAACTAATTATGTCTGAAATTCTCTTAGAGCCAAATTCAATGAGATTAAAGTTCACACAGTGCTCTCCCCAACTCCCTTCTTTTTTTCATAGGTCTTTTTTGCCTTGTCATAAAATGTATTTTACCCCATTTTACCTCCTTTTCTTCTTCTCCCAGCACAATCCCTTTTTCACTTCTAATTTCTTTTTCTGTTCAGCTCTCATTTTTTCATCAAAAATAAATGAAATTTACATATTTAATTTAATGTCTATCTTTTTCCTTGAATAATAATGCTTAATTTTGTTGGATAGTTGATTCTTGCCTGCAATCCAAGCTCCTTTCCCTTTTGAAATATCATATTCCATATTACTGTTCTATAAGAAATGATTAGCAAGATATTTTTAGAGAAGTCTGGAGAGATTTACATGAACTTATGCTAAGTCAAGTGAGCAGAACCAGAAGATCATTGTACAAGACAACAAGATTATATGATCTATTCTGATAGATGTGTCTCTTTTCAACAATGAGATGCTTCAGGCCAGTTCCTATGGTCTTGTGATGAAGACAGCCATTTGTACCCAGGAAGAATATTGGGGACTGAGTGTGGATCAAAACATACCATTTTCACTTTTTTGTTGTTCTTTGCTTGCATAGTGCTTTCATTCTATTTTTTCCCTTTTTGATCTGATTTTTCTTATGCAGCATAAGAGTGGAAATGTATATAGAAGAGTCTCACATGTTTAACATAAATTGGAATACTTGCTATCTAGGAGATGGGGTGGGGACAGTGATGGAAAAAATTTGGAACACAAGGTTTTCTAAGGATAAATATTGAAAATTATCCATGTGTATATTTTGAAAATAAAAAGATCTAATAATTTTTTAAAAGATATTGTATTCCAGGCTCTTTGATCCTTTAAAGTGGGAGCTGCAAGGTCCTGGGTAATCCTAATTGTGTTTCCTTGATATTTGAATTATTTCTTTCTGAATGCTTTCAATATTTTCTCGTTCATCTGATAATTCTGAAATTTTGTTATGATATTCCCTAGTGTTTTCATTTTGGGGTCTCTTTTAGGAGATGATTAGTAAATTCTATCAAAGGCTATCTTACCCTCTGGTTCTAGGACATCAGGGAAGTTTTCCTTGATGATTTTTTGAATGATGTTTTCTAGTCTTTTTTTTTCCATCATGGTTTTCAGGTAATCCAATAATTCTTAGATTGTCTTTCCTAGATCTGTGTTTCAGGTAGGTTGTTTTTCCACTGAGACATTTTACATTTTTTTCTATTTTATTTTATTTATTTATTTTTGTGACTGATTCTTGATGTCTCATTGAGCCATTCACTTCCAGTTGTTCAATTCTAATTTTTAGTGAATTACTTTCTTCAGTTAGTTTTTTTTAATCTCCCTTTGCATTTGGGAAATTGAATTTTAAAATAAATGATTCTGTTTTTCAAGTTCTTTTCTTTTTTTTACATTTTGTCAAATATGTTTTATAAGAAGTTGCATGCTTTTCTACATTTAGGCAAATGCGTTTTTAAGGAGTTTGCTTCAGTTAATTTCTGTTTCCTTTTCTAAACTCTCCTGCAAAATTCTTTACTTTCTCCCTTTTTCTTCTAACTCTCTTTTTAAGGTCCTTTTTGAATTCTTCAAGAAAAGCTTTTGAGATGGAAACCAACTCATATCACCTTTTAGGGCTCTATGTGGAGATATTTTTCCTTGAGTGTCCTCAGGGTTTGAGGTCAGTTCTTCCTTGTCTCCATAAAAATTATCTATAGTCAGAGCTCTTTTTACTTTTTTTGCTAATTTTTCCAGGTTGAGGTCTGTTCTTAGGGCAAAATGGAGATTGTCCCAAGCTTTTTCTATAGGCAATAGCAGATTGACACTATACTGGGGCTGGCACTGCTAGTATCCTTCTCATGCTTGATGGATGTGACCAAGTCACTTGTTATTTTGGTTTTCAGGGGCTCACTATTTACCTTTTGTAGTTGTATTGCTTGTCTCACAGATAGTCTGCTGATTCACTGGCTTCTGAACCAGAGTAGCCATCATTGCTTTATTTTGGCTGAGTGTCCTGGTAGAAATGTCCTTTGAAGGACCAGATACCCTCAGGGATCAAACCTTATGTATAATTCAAGGTTACTATTCTGTTATCTTCTTGAAGCAGTAAAGTTAAGGTGTTTTTAAAATTACCTAATAAGGAGTAAGAAATGAATTGTAGTGACACAGGGGTAAAAAATAGGAAATCAAAAAAGAAAAGAAAACAAACAAATGAAAAACAACTTGTCCCTGCCACTCTGCCCTGGGTCCCTGTTCTGGGCCTGTGCTAGGCCACCTTCCTATCTACCTTATTGAAAGAGACCTTTCCTGAATTTTTTTGCAAAATATCCTCTAATGGAAATTTGTTACATTCCAAATATTTGTGGGTTCTGTTACTCTAAAACCAGTTCAGAGGCTTGAGCTGGTGTTGGTCTGAGGGAAGTCAGGAAGAGTTCAAAGACCTGTGTACTTTCTGCCATGATGGCTCTCCTCCAATCAATCAAAATATATTTAAAAAATAATTGTGAGTAAGAAATGATATGTTAAAATATGGAACCTCTTACTTGGATACCACTGCTACCACAAAATCACATTAAACAGCATCATGAGTTAAAATCATTTGTATCTTAATAGATTACAAATGATTGATTCCTAAAGAAGGAGTAATTTCCAAATTTGCTCCTTTTGTACAGCTACAAAATCAAAGCATGAGAATAAAGTCAAGATTAGGACTAAAGTTAAAAAAAATAAAAGAGAAAAAAATCTGGTATCTGAATCCTCCTTTGGAATAATTTCATTAATATTTAAAAATATAAATTAGAGGATATACAAAAGAATAGATAACATTTCAAATGATCACCATTTCTTGAGGAAGTAAATGTATCACAACAAACATGAAACCAAGGAAGCTTAGAAATTATCAGTCACAGAAAATATTTTATGTAGTAGCCAAGCAGACATGAGGTTGCTAAGGGTAACACCAAACTAAAATATAAATTCATTCATAGAATATTGCAAGGGAACATAGTAGGAGGTTATAAGTAGTAATCATTCATAAAAAGTAAGAATCATTGGAAAGGAATTATATATAAGTCATGGATAAATAAGTTTAAAAGCAAGATCTTCCTACAATTATGTGAGGGTAAAACTATAGGAGGATAAAAAATCCAATAAAAAAAGTAAAAAATTCCTCAAGATTTTTTATAAAAAAATTAATTACTTCATCAATATAATTGAAACCACAATATCTATAATATAATGCAGCAATTATTGAGTTGTCACATTAGAAAATAGGAATGTTCTTTAAAAAGAAAAAAATAAAAAGACACATGTACAAGATTCATATGTACAAAATATTCAGAAAGGAGGTCAGTTCTGGAGGCAACACAATTTTGAGAACACTGAAGCATTTGATTTTAAGAAAAAGGGGAAAATACTGTTTATTTGGAATAAGTAATAAACAAAAGCAACAAAATATAAAAAGGCAGAGAAAATACCAATAATAAGGATACTATATGCCTTCTATTTTGCTTAACTAAACAAAATTGAAAAGAATAAAACACATGTATAAAAAAACTTTTTCAATGTAATATGAGAAAACAACTTGCTGGTTTTTCACTGATAATATTCTATAGCAGATCAGAAACTGATTCTACTATTCTTACCATTTATTAATAATTAACAACAACAACACAAGATTATTTAGTAGATCAAATCATCTTGAAGTCTTTCCAAAATAATTCTACATATGTGATGTTAAGATCATACAAATTTCTTTTTCTTTCTTTTTTTTTTTTTTGCTTTTTTCTTTTGCTGAGCCAATTGGGGTTAAGTGACTTGCTCAGGGTCACACAGCTAGGGAATGTTAAGTGTCTGAGACCAGATTTGAACTCAGGTCCTCCCGACTTCAGGGCTGGTGCTCTAACCACTGTGCCACCTAGCTGCCCCATATACAAATTTCTTTAAAAAAAATCAATGACATAACTTTGTTGATCCTTATGATACAATGCACTTTATAAAAGGACTGGTATACTTTATAAAGGTGTTTGCTACTTTAATGAGTGATATCTAATATCATGTCTGAATGATGGAGGTGTTTCCTAATGATATAATTTAGTCCTAATTTAGGAGAGTTCAGATGAAAAGTATCATCTCACACAGAAAGGGTTCTAACATACTCCATTACTAGCTCATAGGAATAGTCTTAGTATATGGCCTCCAAACCTGACATGGGCAGCACATAGGAAATATTAACTGTCCTTTGAAGGACCAGGTACCCTCAGGGATCAACTTTATATATAATTCAAGGTTACTATTTTGTTATCTTCTTGAAGCAGTAAGGTGAATTTGTTTTTAAAATTACCTAATAAAAAGCAAGGAATGAATTGTAGTGACACAGGAGCAAAAAACAGGAAATCAAAAAAGAAAAGAAAACAAACAAATGAAAAACAACTTTAATTTAACAATACCATTCTAACAAGTGATTGAAAAGAGGAGCTGGGATTATACAAATTGATCTGTTTTTCAAGTGATTAATTTAAAGTCTTATAGATGCTTCTATTTGCAGATAACATCACTGATTTATTCAGTCACAGAACAATGAAAAACTCCTAAAAATGTGATATAAAATGTTTCTGAAGAATTTGACTTAAACTATATACATAGGAAATGAAGTATATGAATAATATCCATTGTCTATACCAATAAATATTAGTTAGTCAAGAAGTATTTATCAAAAGTCAGGCACTATGCTAAGTTCTGAGAGTAAGAAAGGCCAAAAGAAGAAAAATACCTGATTAATAATGATTCAGATGGTGGACATACCATGAAGAAGTATCACTCACTCATACAAAACACTTCCTTCAAAAATCTAAAAAAAATGAACCAGACCATTAATTTTCTGCCTCCAAAAAATTGTAGTGATATTTTTCAAGTTTAAATTATCATAGGGAGACAGAGAAACCTGTGCACATTTGGAATATGATCTGTTTAGGGGTACTGCAACATACATAGCACTACAAGGACAAGGGACTGAATATTGAATCTGTGCATCAAAGACAAGAAAAGTTCCTATGGCAACACCAGACTTTTGCAAATTACAAAAACAGATGTTAACTGAAAACTCTGACTTAATTGTCACATATTTAGAATAATATGAGGAGGAAAACTGTACCTAGGGTGCTATTCCAGGTTGAGGAGTAGTACTGGGCCCCTCCGCTATAGTAGTACTGAGCAAGCAACAAATTCAGAAGGAAAAAGTAGCTCTGTGGCTCTGAACACAGCAGATCCAATTCCAGATACTAGCTTAGTCTCAAGACTACAGTGGAACGGCAGGAATCCCAGCCTAAAGTGGAATTTACAATGAATAGTTATTTTGTCAATCTGAACCTGCAGAGTGTGCAAGCTGACTTTTATGGCTGAGTATAATAGTAATCTATTGGAATTTCTAATTTTCCATATTGCTCAAAACCAAACCTTGGTCAGGAGCTTTGAGAGCTCAGAGAAAGAGGGCAGTGAGTAGACTTCACCCAAAACTACACCATTTGGAGAGCACTGAAAGCTTGCAATAAAATTCATGTGATTATATTAACACGTGACAAAAACAGTTTTTTGACAATACATGACATTAATCCTATTGAAAGCATTAATAATCATATAAAGAAATGGAACATTATTTTTTTAATTACAACTTTTTTATTTCCAATATATATATATACACATATATATATATGGATAATTTTTCAACATTCACTTTTACAAAACCTTATGTTCTAATCTTTTTCTCTCCTTTCCCCCAATCCCCTCCCCTAGATGGCAAGTGATCCAATATGGAACATTATTTTGATATTACATCTATTTAAAAACAAGAGTCAGGATTATTTGTAATAGAGGCCATTTCAATAAGATCAAGCTGGAAAACATGGATTCCATTATCACTATTGCTATTCAATATAATACTAGAAATAGTTTAAGAAAATATAAAATAGCAAGTATAAGTAAAGAAGTGTTTAGTAGGCAGTTGGAGTTTTAGGAGGTCAGGGAGAATATTAGGCCTGCACAAATAGATCAAAAAATCTTCTACATGGACTAATAATTGCATCCATAGAGCAAATGAGATCACTGAATGAAATAGTAAAGTGAGAAGAGAAAAATACACAAGACAGAGACGGTTATTGGTCAGGAGATTGGAGAATAGTTAGAAAGATGATTAGGAAAGAACAGTTTCACAAAAATCTAGAAAGAAGAAAGTATCAAGAAGATGGTGAATCAGGTGGTTTATGAAAATATCAACTTGGATAGATATTTTAGATGAATAATGATGTAGTTCAAGAATTAAAAAGAAAAAGAAAAGTAGATGGTGGTTCCTTTGGGAATTGTCTATTGCTTTTTCAGACCTCAAGATTTGTCCTGAAATGAAGGCCTATCATTATTTTATGGGAAATATTTTTTCCCATTGATTTTCTGTAACTGAGTCATGAAACACTATAGTCTCTGAAGAGTTATGGTTCATCTAAAATGGAAATGGAAAGACGAATGGTGTGTATCAAATGACTGTCACTTATCACCAACGAAAACTTGAGCTGAGGAAATTGTGTAAAAGATCTCATCAAAGAAATGTATGGACAGCAGAGGCAATGAGATGGCCATATCATAAGAGAAAGTGATAAAAGATGGATAGCTTTCATGTTGTTTCTATTTCTAAAAAAAATTGTCAAGAAATCTAGAGGAAGAACCATATTGTTTGACTCCTCCCTTTTTGTAGATTTATCAAAGGACATGGACAAAAATCACATTTTCTAAAAATGTGAAGGAGTTGCTATCTGCTCCGATGGATGATGTGCACATATTGATGTGTTTGAAGATCTATTTAGGTTTGAAGTATTAAATTACAAAAAAATAAGTAAAAAACTAAAGAAGACAAACTCCATGAAAGCCTTGAAGTTTAATATTTTATGATCTTGCTTTGTGAATTATTTTGAGCTTTTATTTCTTCTTACTCCAAGCCTCCTTTGAACCACTGGAATTAGTTAAACAAGTAATAATTAAATGCCTATTACAGTGAAATGCATTGTGAAAGGTGCTACAGGCACAAAGATAAAATGAAAAACAATACATTATCTATATTCAAACACAGTAAGCTGGAGCTTATGGCCCACAGGGAGCATGTAATATACACTGATAAATAATACAAAATAATTTTAGAAGAGAAAGAACCAAGAAAAACTAGGGCACTAATGAATTCAATTAATATTCATTCAATAAGCACTTGTTAAACATTTTCATGCAAGTCACTATGATATTTTCTGGCAGTATTGCCTTACAAAATGAACCACCTTCTAGGCGTTTATATTCAATTGGAGGGAAAACAATGGGTACTCAGAAAATTAAATACAGCAATATATAAAGTAGATACAACTTGATTCTCAAGATAAAATGATTCCTAAGGATAGTTCACAACCAAATGAGGAGTCAATATAAGCTCCATGTAGGAGGTGATAAATGAACTGAGCTTTGAAAAAAGCATGGTATTTATTCTATAAGTCAAAAGTGAAGATGGAATGAATCCCAGGCACAAGACTCAGTACATGAAACAATATTAAAGCATATGATGTAATGTTGTATACTCAGAATACCAAGTAGGTGAGTATTGTGTAGAAATATAGACTGAAACAAGATTCATTGCACTTTGAAGAAATTAAAGCCATTTCTAGTCATATGAAAAACATGCTCTAATCAATTAGAAAAATGAAAATTAAGACAACCCTGATATACTATCTTACAACCATCAGATTGGCCAAGATGACAGAAAAAGATAAAAAATGTTGGAGGGAATATGGAGAAATTGAACACTAATACATTTCTGTTGGAGATGTGAACTGATCCAATCATTCTGGAGAACAATTTAGAACTATCCCAAAGAGCTATAAAACTGTATATACCTTTTGATCTAGCAGTTTCACTAGTAGGTCTGTATTCCAAAGAGATTATAAAATAGAGAGAAGGACCCACATGTGCAAAAATGTTTGTAACAGTCCTTTTTGAATTGTCAAGTAACTGCAAATTAAGTGAATGCCTATAAATTGGGGAATAGTTGTATATCTTATGGCATATGAATGCAATGGAATATTATTGTTTTATAAGAAATGATGGGCAAGCAGATTTCAGAAAAGCCTGGACAGACTTACATGAATTGAAGCTAAGGGAAGTAGAATATTTAATTTAGCACTATTTCCCCAATAAATTGAGGAAAAGAGACACTGGAAATAAGTTAAGTAGACATATTAAATATCCATGTGAGACATGACAAGTATAATATGCAGAATGTTAGTTAAGCAAGTGGAAAGAAAGGGATAGATGTGAGATATATTATGGAAATGTCATTGATAAGTCATTGATTCGTTATGGTGGTGCAGAGGAAGAGAGAAGAGTTGATGACTCTGAGACAGTGAACCTAAGTGACTGGAAAAATGGTGATAGTCTCAATTGAAAAAGAGTAGAAAACAATGTTTTGTTTTTTTTTAAAGGGGGGGGGAGGTAATGAACAATGTGTATGTTGTATTTGAGATATCTATGGGACACCCAGGCAGAAATGTCCAAAAATTATTTGATGATAAAACACTGAAGCTCTAGAGAAACACTAGTGTTAAAGGGACTGAAGAAATCACCCAGAGAGATATTGTAAAGAGAGAATAATATCTTAGAGAATACTACAAAAAGAGTGGGGAATGATTCAGTAAAGGAGACTGGGTAGGGCTTTGAAGAGAACAAAGAAAGAACCACAAAACCCAAGAAAGAGAAAGCATTTAGGCTGTAGGGTATAGTCAGAAGTATTATGCTGTAGACAAAAATGTAAGAAATATGCAGGTTGAAAAAAAAAAACTGCTTCTTTTAGATAAGAAATTACTTTTAACTTGGAAAGAAGCATTTTCAGTTTCAGTAATGTAGTAGAATGGTAAATTATAAGGACGGGGTAGTTAAATGGGAGATGAGGGAATAGAAATACTACGTGTTTTTATTTTTGTTTGTTTTCCCAAGCATTTTATCCTCTAATGAAAGGTGGCAATAAAGGCAAGCTTTGAAGGGAATGAAGGAATCAAATAGAAAAAGGTAATGAAAGAGTGAATTACTGGGATATTGAATATCTTTATAAAATCAAAGAAATGATACATAGCATTTTGAGTCTGATAAATAGCAGGCCAGTTTTGAACACAGAGTGAAATAAAGTTGAGTAGTGAAATCTGAGAGTTGTTATTTTATTCTAGAGGCAATTGGGAAATATTGGAGATTTTTTAAAGAGGAGTAATATGGTTGGTTTTGTCCTAAGACATACAGGTAAATGAAGCTTGTGGAATAATATAATTTGTTCTGTTTTGGATAAATTGAATTTGAGTTATCTAAAGAACATCCAAGCAGGCATGTCAAAGAGGCACTTGTTAATGCAAAACTGGACTTTGAGAGAGATATGATATCTAGAAATAAGTCTAATTATAGGTTGGCAATTAATTTTCTATTGGACATTAGTCAGTTTCTTAAGTTCACTGAAATTTAGCTTCCTAACCTGTAAAATATAAGGGATAAACTAGCTGATGATAAATCTAGAGCTAAAATGTTTTGTATTGCCCACAAATTATAACTGCAGCTTTCCTTGCATTGTTGGAAGTAGTATGCTAGAGTTAAAGATGATTGAGTGTTAAAGACCCCAGCTTCTAGGATAAGAATTATGTTACAAAATTTGCTGGGAAAATTAGAAAATAGTTTGATAAAAACTAGGCATTGACCAACATCTAATACCCTATACCAAGATAAGATTTAAATGAGTTCATGATTTATACATAAAGATTAATATTATGAGCAAATTAGATGAACAAGGGATAGTCTATCTCTCAGATCTGTGGAGAAAGAAGGAATTTATGACAAAGAAAAACTAGAGAACATTATGAAGTGCAAAATGGAAATTTTGATCATATTAAATTTAAAAGGTTTTTGTAAAAACAAAACTACTGCAACCAAAATTAAAAGAGAAACAGAAAACTGGGGGGGGGGATTTTTACATACAGCAGTTCTGATAAAGGTCTCATTTCTAAAATATACAGAAAATTGATTCAAATTTATAAGAATACAAGCCATTCTCCTATTGATAAATGGTCAAAAGATATAAATAGACAATTTTCAGGTAAAGAAATTAAAGCTATTTCTAGTCATATGAAAAAATGCTCTAAATCACTATTGGTCAGAAGAATGCAAGTTAAGACAACTCTGAGTTATCACTACACACCTCTCAGATTGGCAGGAAAAGGTAAAGATAAATGTTGCAGGCGATGTAGGAAAACTGGTACACTAGTACATTGTTGGTGGAGTTGTGAACTGATCCAACCATTCTGGAGAGCAATTTGGAGCTATGCCCAAAGAGCTATCAAACTGTGCATACCCCTTGATCCAACAATGTTTACTAGATCTGTCCATATTCCAAAGAGATCATAAAAAATAACAAAGGATCCTCACGTACAAAAATGTTTGTATCATTTCTTTTTGTAGTGGCAAGGAACTGGAAACTCAGTGGATGCCCATCAGCTGGGGAATGGCTGAATAAGTTATGACATATAAATGTTATGGAATATTATTGTCCTATAAGAAATCATAAGGAGGGATTTCAGAGAGGCCTGGAGAGACTTGCATGAACTGATACTAAGTGAAATGAATAGAATCAAGAGAACATTGTACACAGCAACAAGAAGATTTTGTGATGATGAACTCTGATGGATGCGGCTCTTTTCAACAACAAGATGATAGAGGTCAATTCCAGTAGACCTGTCTGTGATGGAGAGAACAATCTATATCCTGAAAGAGGACTGTCGGGACTGAATGTGAATCACAACATAGTATTTTCACTTTTTCTGTTATTGTTTGCTTGATTTTTCTTTCTCATTTTTCCTTTCAATCTCATTTTACTTGTATGGCATGATTAATGTGGAAATATGTATAGAATTGTACATGTTGAACAGATATTGGATTACTTGCTATCAAGAAGAGTGGGTTAGGGATAAGGGAAGGAAAAAATTTGGGAATACATGGTTTTTCAAGAGTGAATGTTGAAAACTATCTTTGCATATATTTTGAAAATAAAAAAAAAAAAACTATTTAAAAATTATTGGGTTTCCAGATTCACTTCTTAAGATCAAACTGTCTGCCATTCTCCTTTGGACAAATAGTCAAAAAATAAGAGTAGTCAGTTTTCAGAGGAAGAAATCTTAGTAATCAAAAGTTATATGACAAAATAGTTTAATCACTAATAATTATGGAAACATTGAAATTCTAACTGTAACCCAAATAATTGACAAATTTGGTAAAAAAAAAAAAAAAGAAAGAGAAAATAAATGCATCAAAAAAAAAATGCTGGAAGAAATGACCTGATCTAGTTATTTTGACAAACAATTTTGAACTTTGTTCACAAAATTATTAGACTGCATATATCATCTTTGACCCTAAAGACATCATAAAAAAGAAGAAAAAGTCAATATAAAAAGAAACATTTATATTAGGAGTGTTATTATTTATTTACAATTCCTTTTTGTAATAAGAATTTTTTTTTTTTTTGCTTTATTTTTTTTTTTTTTTTTTGCTGAGACAATGTGACTTGCCCAAGGTCACATGTTAAGTGTCTGAGGTCATATTTGAACTCAGGACTTCCTGACTTCAGGGCTGGTTCTCTACACTGCGCCACCTAGCTGCCCCTGTAATAAGAATTTATAAAACAAATATTTATAATAGCTCTTTCTGTTATAGCAGCTGACAAATGAAGATCAGTTTACTTAAGCAGGAGCTGAAGACAAATTCTTTGGAATGGTCATAGTGAAAGGGTGCACTGTGAATCTGGTGTAATTTTTGCAATCAAAAACGAATCTAGTGAATAAGCTTATTTGCCTTTCAAAAGGGATTCATGACAATGAGATTGCCATTTGTAGGAAAACACTATGCCGCCATCATCTGTGCCTATCCTCCCATGATAAGGTAAAAAAATTTGACCTCAAAAAATTTTATGAAGACCTGAAGACAAGGACCATAAGAAAGAAGAAATAAAGACAAAAAGAAAAAAAGAAAGAAAGAATGAATGAAAGAAAGAAAGAAAGAAAGAAAGAAAGAAAGAAAGAAAGAAAGAAAGAAAGAAAGAAAAAGAAAGAAAGAACAAAGAAAGAAAAAGAAAGAAAGAAAAAAGAAAGAAAGGAAGAAGGAAGAAAGGAAGAAAGAAGGGAGGGAGGAAGGAAAGAAGGAAAAAGAAAGAAAAAAGGGAGGAAGGAAAGAAGGAAAAAGAAAGAAGTGAGGCACAGGAAAGCTGAAACTTGTACAAACAACTGATAATTTCACATTTTTTTAGTTGAATCTAAGATATTTGAAGGCAGAGACTATAATGTTTTTATCTTTGGATCCCCAGGTCTGAGCAAAGTCTCTGGCATTTAGGAGTGAATGCTGGTTGAATCAATGAATGCACATATAAATTAATGTTTAAATAAGAACTACTTGTAAAACTTCCAAAAATGCATAAGTAGGATTTTGAAATTTCCCAGGAAATTACTGTGAAAATGCAATATTTTTCAGTCATTTTACAAAACATCTTTCACGATCAATTTAAGGAACTACTCATTCCTATGTAATATAATTCTATCATTTTCATGTTGGGTAAAAGTTTCTTCCAGAAATTCCATCAGAAAAGAAAAAACAACTTTTTATTTGTTGTCTTTTGTTTGATTTCTATTATGAGGAAATACCATATTTTCCTTTCTAATCAGGTTACCTCTCATTCAAATGGAAATGGTTGGAAGATGAGCTACTTATTCAAGATTCTATTGCTTTTTAACACTTCATAATGGCCCAATAAAGCATTCATAGACATGGCACTTTAGAGCTTTAGACTGTGAGAGAAACCAATATAATAGGACCAAAGTTGTATCTATACAACTTTCCCTTCATCACACCTTGCGAACAGAATTTAAAGAATTATGCTGGATTTTAAAGCTGAGCAGGCATTTACACTGGACTCAAATGTTGCTCAATGTCTGAGGTTCTAAAAGCAATGTATATTGTAGAAACTCAGGGCAATATTCTTATGATGCCATTTTTCAAGGGATACAATAAGAGTTGATCAAGGAAATGATTAAATAGGCTTGGTAGACTGAGATACTGTTTTTTCCATGAAATACGTACTCACTATTTTTCAGAATGCTACTTAAAAACAATCACTGATGTAGCTAGAATCGCTAGCCTCAAAGAAAGGGACTATTATATTTATGTCATATCAACAATTTAAAAACTTGTAATTTGAAAGGAATCAGCTCCTGTAGAGCATTAGCTGGGACTACATCCATCCTTGGAATTGTTCTCAGGTGAAACTCTGATAAATTAAACTGATGTCCTAATAAATGAGTGGTTCAGATTGCATAGAAACATGACCAATGCCAGGAGACAAGAGGCAGAAAATTCAATCTCTTGCAGAAGTTAAGGGTAGTTATGAGCCACAAAGATACTTTTACTAATCCTACCTTACCAATATAGCTCTGGGTGAAGAAGACAATTCACAAAATAGGGTGAAAGAAACAGATTTGTGGCAGCATCTTGGTTTAAATATAAATAGAGAGAAGAATTCAAATAGATATTTATATATCAAATAGATAGTTATATAGCTGCCTCAATTAGGCTGCACTGTTTGCCTAGTTTATGGGAAGGGGCTTTCTTTAGTTTAAATTGCTGTGCCTGTCTCAGTTTCCCTCAGTTGCAGTATCAGTTTCCCTCAGTTGCTGTCTTAGTTTCCCTCAGTTACAGTATCAGTCTCCCTTAATTGCTGTTTCAGTCTCCCTTAATTGGTCTGTCCCAGAATAGAATACCCACTTCCTGACTTTCAGAAATAATTGGACTCACATTCCAAAGTAATTATGAAACCTCCAGATGGTCAGCCTTGATCTACCTCTTATCTAAATGACCCAGCTTCTCCAGCAGCCCCCACCCCCTTATCTGTAGTCTTCTTTTCCAAGGCATCTCTTACTCCTACCTGTCAGAACTGAATTTATGGTCTCCTTGGACACCAGATGTGCTCAGCTGTTCCTATGCGTTCTTTGTCTCCCTGAGCTATAGGAACCCTATATAATGTTTGAAGTTCCTTGATAACATCGCTGTGTACTTTATATTCAGTCGGCTAACATGGCTGTGGCTGTGTCAGTCTCTGGGCTGGACTGCATGCTTTGAGACATGAGTCCCACCAGTACTGATCCATAGCTATGGATTCTGAACTCTCAATTAACATCAATAAAGCATTACCTAATTTCCATGTGTGATACTGCCTCATTTTCTCCCTGAGCATTACAAAATCATTTCTTTGTTAATTTTGTAGTCTTTGGCAAGTCACTTAACCTTACTGTGATTCTGTTTCCTTATCTTTCAGATGAAACGGTTGGACTAAAATATCTAACAATAATGTTGGTACAAAATACAAATTAATTACCTTGAGATTTGGTGAGTTCCCCTAACAATAAGTCTTAAATTAGTGGGCTGGATTGTCACTGTTATAGTCACTATTTCTTTTGGGGATAGATAATGACTAAGTTTCTTGTCAATTCAAATCCTATGATTCTATGACCTTTATTGTTTCTTCCTTTTCTGTATCCTATGATTTCATAATCTTCTGAAGTGAATGCAACAACACACAAAAAGCTTTAGGAGAGATTATAAGTCTTCACCTCTTGGCAGGAAAAGATATATTTCTCATGATCATAGGCCCAAGAACAAAGAGTACTTTAGGGCTACTGGGTCTACAGGGATTACTGATACCTGTGAAATCAGGAAGGTTCATATCTATCCTTATATACTTACTAGCTGTGTGACCCTGGGCAAGTTACTTCACCCTGTTTACCTGAGTTTTCTTATGTGTAAAAAGAACTTCAGAAAGAAAAGCAAACCACCTCAAAATCTTTGCCAAGAAAACTATAAATGAGGTCAAGAAGAGTCAGATATGACTGAACAATCTACCATATTCAGGCATTCTGCTAAGTTCTGGGAACACAAGACAGTCCTTGCCCTTAAGGAGATATAAGACAGTTGCAGCATCCTGAAGAAAGACTCCCATAAATGAGAGAATATCTCATAACCACCCCTTCCCACCAAATACTTCAGAATCCTGATCTTCCCTTCTAGCTCAATTTACATAATCCACCTGTAAAATGGAATCTCTAAATGGGTGTCAGAGAACTTGAAGAACAATGAAAGAAGCCATCATCAGCTTTCAAGTTAATGAATTTCTGATGAGTTCAGGCTGAAGTGTCAGCTGACTTGAAGCCCTGGGAAGGGAGGTTCCACAAACAGACTGTTAGTCACTTTGAATTACTCTGCATTTTAAACAGGAAATCATCCAATTAGCTCACAGCTGTGGAGATAGAAATGCATCTTGCATATGATAAAATCAGAGAAAATGCACTAGAGTATTATATGGCCCTTTTAAGGGAAACCTGCTCTCCTTCTCCCCCACTGTTCTCAAATAAAATTTAATTTTCAAAGACATTTAAAATAATGTGGTAACTACAAATATATTGCAACTAATTAAAACACTTGGTGGGGGGAAACATTGCAATCTTCTCAAGGTACAAGGGAAAATGACATGTTGAGAATGATGGGAGACATTTAGCAAGAAGGTGGCAATTTCAAATGTTTTTACTACCTCTCTTGAGGACACCTAGATGCAATTCCACTTTTGATACCTATAACCTATATAATCCTGAGCAAGTCATTTAACCTCATTAACTCTTCATATTCTCATATGTTATAATGAAAATATTGAACTAAGTGACTTCTTAGTTTCTTTCTTGGTATAGATCACTGAAGCTCTCATCCTAAACGGGACTCATAATTCCGGAGACTTAGTAAATGAGAATAGGATAATCAATAGCTAATAAATAATTGAGGAGAAAGTAATATTATAGTAAAATTTTGTTCTAAATATAATTCATTGCAAAATACTGAATATTAAATTTTAAAATCTTACATACTTTCCCTTAATAAAAATACTGATTGAAATGTCTCATATTTTAACTTTCTTTTTTCTCTTCTCTCCTCCACCCCACTTTCACATCCCTCACCCCACAGAAGTAGAGTAGCTTTTACATTAATAAAGATGTCAAGAGAAAAGTAGAAATGTTTGCTAAGTGAGAAGCTCAAGATGACTTCCAATTTGTACAATATGGCAAAGTAAACATTTATATTTAAAATATAAATAAAGAGCTATAAACAAAGTTAATCTCTTTCTTGAGCCCCCACTTTTCTGTACTATGGTTGTGAGTAGGAAAGGCATATGTCATGCCCAAATTGTCACAGCAGATGACTGGCTTCTGTGGCTGTCACATTTCTCAATCTGTCCACACTATAGTCCTGCCTTTTCCTAGTACCTGAGGTTTTTATTCTTTATTTCTTTATGTTCTACCCTTCCATGCCTCTGCTTTCCAATTTTTCTCAGTGCCTTGGTTTCTGTTATTTCTGTAACTGTATTTGCCTCATACACTCTCTCTCTCTCTCTCTCTCTCTCTCTCTCTCTCTCTCTCTCTCTC
>JAJPUD010023339.1:801-14449 GCA_023553655.1 Myrmecobius fasciatus
TTTAGTAAAATATAGTTTCTTTCCTTATCTCTTTTAATTAGATCTATTTTTTGCTTTTACTTGATCTTAGATAAGGATTGCTACCCCTGCTTTTTTTTTTGTTTACCTGAAGCATAAAAGATTCTGCTCCATCCCGTTACCTTCACTCTGTATATATCTCTATGTTTTAGATGTGTTTCTTGTAAAAAAAAAAAAAACATAGTGTAGGATTCTGGCTTTTAATCTAGTCTGCTATCTGCTTTTGCTTTATGGGACTGTTTATCCCATTCACATTCACAGTTAAAATAACTATATATGTGAGCTTTGCAAATTTTAAAGTATCATGTAAATACTGTCTTCATCATTGTTATTGGATCATCATCACTGAAGCATGATATTTTGATTCAAGTGTAATAGTCTTAAATTATGATTCTTGAGGAAGTGGAAAGGATAGTTAAGTAAACATTTATGAGGAAAAGCATTCAGACTGGATTAAGCATATAAAGAAGAACTCTATATTATAGAAAGAACAGTTTTGAAGGCATTAAATAATGATTTCTCAAGGTAGTTGAAGGAAAATTTTTCAAATTCACAAAGAAAAGTTAGCAAAAACCATTACTTTTACCCTGTCAGCAAATAAAGAGTATATAAATTTCTGTTAAGCTATCTGTCTAATTTCCCATCAGATGAGAATAATCTAAATATTCTAATACACATAGCAGAAAGGGAAAGAAAAACTTTTGTGAAAATTTTTCCATAATATTTCATATCTCCACCATTATAAAATTGACTAAATGTTAATCCTATTTTATTTTTTGTTTGTTAGCTCTTTTTTAAGAAAAAAAATTCAGCAAAATACTATCTATATGGCAATACTACAAGGTATCTTACATATTTATATCAAAATTATATGATTCCATGAAAAACTGTAACAACAGAGATAAGCTTGTTCAATGATATTAATTATCAATGTCAAGCAAAATATAAAACAGAAGCATTGTTGTTGTAGATATTTATCCTAGATTCAGTAGAACTCTCAGATTGAAGAAAGTTTCCCTATTGGCAATAATGTCCTTTAGATGAGCTTGGTTTTAGAAAACATTATAATTATTATATAATTTTCTAGTATACAGAAGACCTACTCAACTAAAAATCCTTAAGCATTCAAAAGAGCCAAGCCAACCATTAACATAGGAAAAGCAAATAGATGAAGGATGTATGGTATCTAGACTATGATATGGAATTTCATTATCTGCGTTGTCTTTCTATCAGTATATATTTTGGAACAGATATACTAAACAATAGAATAAGTGTGGAATTAGCCAGGAAGGGGATAGTTTCTGGGAATTTACAAGTTTCTTTAAATAATCTTCAATTTGCTCCATGACACCAAGGGCTATTTTTAGCAGCAATATTCTTCCATTGATATGATGTATCTGCAAGTCACACATCATTATAATATCAGAAAATTTGAAGCTGAGCATCACATGAGACATAATAAAGATGTCCAGAGTGACCATCAACAGATTATAACATATTCTATAGAATGGATTGTAAAAGAAGTCAGTTCAGTCTTACAAGCATTTATTGAATACCTATTATATGCTGATTAACTGCTAGGGATATAAAAACAAAGACAAAACCAAAAATCCCTGTTCTCAAGGAACTCACATTATGGGGAGATGACATACACTCTAATACATACAAGAAAGCTCTATAAATGAATATAGTAAACACAGGAAAAGTCCTAGAATCAAGGGGCTTAGTGATATGTAAAGACTTCCTTTAGTAGGTGGAATTTAGCTGGGACTAAGCAGAGATGAGGACAGAGAGCCTTCCAGGTATGGACTCAGTAAGCAAAAATTCCTGAAACCAGAATATTGAATAGAATGCCATTTCTGAGAAATAGAAAGAATATTAGTATAAATGGATGCCAGACTACATGGGGGAGTATAAAGTGCAGTACTGGAAAGGTGTGTGTGTGTGTGTGTGTGTGTGTGTGTGTGTGTGTGTGTGTGTGTGTAATTATTAATAGTTTTAAAAGCCAAAGAGAGGGTTTCATATTTCATACTGGTAATAGGGAATCATTTTAATTTGAGTAGTGGAAAGTGACATGGTCAGACATGCTTTAGGAGGATGGAATAGAGAAGGGAGATATTTATAAGAGACCAACTGGCAGTCCAAATTATGTGACCAAATTGATCCTTGATAAGAAAAAAAAGATGGCCTGATAACATGGAGAAAGTGTAGAATAATCAATTGCAACTTAAGAAAGACTAAAACTTGTTGATGGGTGTATCTCTGTGGAAAACCAAGGGAGTTAATAGATGAGTCTCACAGTATAGGGAAACATGAGTGGGTTATAATGTGTATAATTTAAAGTAATAGCATAATGATGGGATCATAGACACAAAGTAGCATATCATTTAATCCTTCAATAATTCAAATGTTAACACTCCAAATTTACAAAAAATATTTAGGCAGAGAAAATATAACTGATTTGTTCAAAGTCAAATAATTAGGAAGTAAGAAAGGAAGTAAGCATTTATTTATTGCCTGTCAGGTACTGTGCTAAGATTTTCACAAATATCATCTCCTTTGATCTGCATAACAATTCTAGGAGGCAGGTGCTATTATTATTCTCATTTTACAATTGAGGTGAGGGAACAGGTCAGAAGTCAAATGGCTTGCCCAGAGTCACACAGTGAGTAAGTGCCTGAAGCCAAATTTCAAATCAGGTCTTGCTGATTCCAGGACCACCTTTGTTTTCACAGCATACCATCTAGCTGCCTTCCAGAAGGTTGGAATTTCAACAGAAGTTGTCTATTCCACATGCAGTGATCTTTTCACTATGTCCCACTGCTTAGTGAAGTGTAATATATATATCATAGGCACTTAATATCTTTTTGTTGACTATATTCAGTTGCATATGATCTTTTATAATTCCCATTTTAAAATAAATAAAGCCAAAATTTTATGTCATATAGAAGCTGTATCAATACACACAGATTTCATCAGAGTTGATAGCCAGGAGATCATTGTACACAGCAACAACAATATTACACAATGATCAATTCTGATGGATATGGCTCTTTTCAACAATAAGAGGATTGAGGCCAGTTCCAATGATCTTGTGATGAAAAGAGCCATCTACACCCAGAGAGAGGACTGTGGGGACTGAATGTGGATCACAATATAGTATTTTGACTCTTTTTGTTGTTTGCTTGCCTTTGTTTTCTTTCTCATTTTTTTTTCCTTTTTGATTTTTCCTTTGCAGCATGAAAATTGTATAAATCCATATACATATATTAGATTTAACATATATGTGTATATATATGTTATATGATATGTTATATGATAATTTAAACATATGGTTGCATACCAAGTATATGCTAACTTGGGATTTTAACTGAGGTCTTCCTGGATTTAAGACTAATTTCCTTTACGACTAATTTCAATTTTAGAGCCATCTTTAATCCTTCAAGATCTTCTTCACAGTCAGCACAAAATCCCTACCTTATCTCAAAGCACCATGGAGATGCCATTTTTTTTTTTGTTTGTTTACCGGAGGCCTTCCCTAATTCCCCCATTTGCTAGTGTACTGAAGTTAGAAGTTCTCAATTATGGAATGAGCTGCTACTCACTCTTTGGGGATTTTCAAGCAGAAGCTAATGGTTTTTTCACAGGGTGGGAAGAGTTCATTTGAGTTTTGTGTTGGCCTAGATGGCTACTGAGGACACTTCCAGCTCTAATTCTTTAATATGTGTTACTTCAACCTAAAATCTCATTGCATAAGTATATATGTTTGTATGTGGAGAGACAGAGAAGAGAGACATATATATGTGTGTGTGTGTGTGTGTATTTATATATATATATATATATATATATATATATATATATATATATATATACATGAGAGACAGAGAGAGAGATAGACAGAGAGAGAGATGGAGAGACAGAGAGAGAGAGGGAGAGAGAGAGAGAGAAAGACAACTATCGCTTCCATATCATGACTTTATCATTTTTTCAAGATACTAGGGGTAAGCCTAAGAATGTAATTGGAAATTTGGATGGAGTTTTATAGAATATGCACATGGCATACAAAGCATATAATATGAAACCTTTGACCACATAGTTAACACAAATTTTACAACAAGGTATTATAAACACTGCATAACAAAAGAACATACCCCCACTTCTCTAATATGAAGAGAAGGCTAATATTTTTTGTGGATTGTCTAGATCATGGGGGCACCCTGCCCCCATGACATAGAAAGAATAACTGTATATATGTACTTATACATTATAGAGGTACATATACATTTACTGTGTGTATATACATATAATTATATGTGCATATTATATATTTAATAATATGTATGTTATATCTTCTGCATATTATATATAAGATGATATATAATATGTGGCAGGTATATTAGCTGTAATATGTAGTTTTGTATTATGCAACAATATATTCTTTAATCTAATACTATATATTCTATCTCTTTCACATATTCTATATAATGTATTATTACATGTAACATGTGGGGAAATATATATGGGTATATAAATGATATTTTATATAATAATATAATTATAATAAGTGGAACATATAGAATGATAGTTTCATGTTGACTTCTATGCTTCCTTTGACCATGTATAAAGATCAGATTTTTAAGTTAAAGTAATACAGTATCACAAAACTAAAGAATTGGAAGGGTCCTAAGTAGCCATCTAGGTCAATCAATACACATACATTTACTAGACAGTTAGATAGATAAATTTCTTTTATAAACATATATATATATATATCTAAGTTACAAATATGAATATAAAGATATGTTTGTGTGTTTGTACACATATGTACGTGTGCGTGCATGTGGGATTTTTTTGTTGTTCATTTATATAGTGACTACTATATGCTAGGCGCTATGCTAAGAACTTTACGTAAATTATCTCATTTGTACTTCACAGCAGTCCTGGAGAAAAAGTAGTATAATTATCACCATCTTATAAATAAGTAAACCAAGGAAAGAAGAAACCTTAAATGACTAAACCAAGTCATACATCTAATAAGTATTATCCAAGGCTAGATTTGGCATTAATATCACATCCTCATATATGTATTATGCAACTAAGCTACTTATATATTTGCACACATACATATACATATAATATATTCACTTGTATACACACACATACACACACACACATATATATATACATATATATGTATAAATGTATATATACATGCATGTGGAAATTTGTGTATATATATATATATGTACCTATATATATATATATATGTGCATGTACATACATATTTCAGGAAAAAGTAAGGGATTAATTAATTTCCTGAGCAAGAAACGTCCCTGTATAGGGCATAGTACTATTTAGTGCATTTCATTATACAGAGGGGACCTGATGATTTTTATTTTCTTTTTTAATTGGACAAACTATTGAATCATTAAGCATATACTGAGCACCTATTATAATAAGCACATACTAAGCACTACTAACACTGTATTAGGCACTGGGGATACAGAGGAAATGAGGGGTTTTTTTCTTTCTCAAACACTCTCATGGAAAAGGGGGAATGCAGGCAAAATGTGGAACAGAAATGGTTTTGAGGTAATTCCATCTGTAATCAATAACAACAGAAAGATAGATTTGTCAAATTGGTATTGATTACATGTAGCTGACAGTTTAATGCATTGTTTTATCTCCCAATCTGCTGAAAGAAAGGACTGAAGTGCAAAGAAGGCCATAGATTTATTTTAATGAAGATTATAGAAAGGTTTAAAATTGAGGAGCCATCATACTTGAGGGGAAAAAAAAGAGCAAAGCAATATTGAACCATGAACACCAGAAAGGTACTAACTTTTGTTAGGATTTCAGATTCAGATCAGCCCCTTTTTTTATTTCCTGTGAGGAACAGCTGCAGTTTAATACAAAGTAATCAGAGACAGTGGACAACCTGGTATTGACATTTTTACTAAGTTCCTTTAAAATATTCAGGTTTATGGGGTGTTGGTGCAGACTGAGGAAAGAATAAACTGAGCTAATCTTTTATGACAACTTTAATCATAATAGATTGCTTGCCCTAGGTCTACCAGGTCTCCCTCAACACTGAGCTTTGAGTTGGCCTCATCCACCCAAGTCCCGGGATTCTCATCCTTGGCCTTATTTGTCCAGTATATGTAAGGTGAGGTAAGTTCAAGCAAGTGGCAAGATGATTTTCTTTTTATTGGATTACATAAAAGGGTAGAGTCTTATAAGGCCATTTCCATTCAGAAATAGGGTAACTGTACATTTCTATTCAGATAAACATTCACTTACAGGGAATCCACAACTGTAGTGCTGTGCATCATCTAACAGAGATGGCTCTCTTTTTCTCTTACTCTTAGATCCAGACTGCAAAGAAGTAATCATTTATCTTAAGCCATAGCTTATGACTTTCCTTTCCATTAAAGCACCTCAAATCAATAGAATGAAATGAGACTTTATAGTAAAATGAAGGGCATTTATATAAAAGAGATTACAAAGTAAATAACAGGTAGTTAAATCAAGCAGAAAAGATTTACAACACCATTCATTTACCAAGCCAGTACCTATATACAACCATTGCTGCTGCTGCTGCTACTACTACTACTACTACTACTACTATGACGACTACGACTATGACTATGACTACTACCATCTTTTCTTTAGAGTTTTAAATCTTGGAGAACATTAATAAAATGGTAAAATAAATGAAAGCACTTTATATGTACATATTATTTATTTTATTCTCAAAACAATCTTGTAGGGTAGATGCTATTATAATCATGGTCATTTTTAAGATGAAGAAACTTAGGGTTAGTGAGATCAAATGATTTGTCCAGTGTCACAGAACAATTAAATGTCTGGGGCAAGATTTGAACTCAGTCTTCAAGGCTTAGCATTTTACTTATTTCATCATCTAGATAATGAAGGCAAAGATTTCCTGCTTAGATTCAGTGTTCCTTTTTCTCCTTTCTTTCCTTCAGTGCCATTATTTTTCCTCTGATCTCTACCTCTCATTCACTATTTTGTTTATGAAAATGCCCTCAGCTGTTGTTGGTTTTTTGGTCTTCATTCTCAAAAGGTACCATGACATCAGGAAGTTGATGATATGAAATGCAACTGAATTGGATTTAAATTAAAAAAGATTATACAAGGTCACCTACCTCACTTGAACCATCTGGGCCCCAGTGGCAGAATACAGATCAAAACTATTAAAGATGTGACCCTGGGTAAGTAACTTAACCCCAATTGCCTCAGGAAAAAAAAAAGCTGTTAAAGATAATTCTAGATGCAATGGGGAGACCTTGACCTTTTTACTCTAAGGTCTTCAACAGAAATCTTCATAAGATGTTTTGTATAAGGGTTAGATTTCCTCTTAAGGACCATGACTTAATCCAAACTACTCTGATGCTCATTGATTGACCACCAATAGATCCCAGGTCAAGCAACATTTGGTCATTGTTTGAGTCCTGATTGATTCAGACTGAATGCAAGTAGTGGTCATTTTTGCTTTGTCCAGAAACCTTGAGAATCTTCCCCCTCCTGGATTTTTTTAATTTAGATTTTTTTTTGATTAGGTGTATGAAGAGATATTTTTTTTGGCTCAATTGCTGCCTACCCCTCCACAAGAACAACTATAGCAAGGTTCCAGGGATGGAGGAATTATAAAGTGAAACTAAATTGAAATTATTTAGTAATGTAAGGGATGCTTCAGGCTGCCTTCTATAACTTGAAAGCTTATGTCCATATGCTACAGGAAGAAATAATACTTGAATGTGTAAAGTTATACAGTGGAAAGAGTGCTGAACCCAAAGAAAGGCAAACAGGTTCAAATATAACTTCAGAAATGTGATATTCTTGTGAAGCTAGAAAAGTCACTAAATCTCTGTTTGCCTCAACTTATTCAAAAATAAGTTGAGGGTAATTGTAATGGCACCTGCCTTTTAAGTGTGTTGTGAAGATCCCATGAGAATATTTGTAAAGTACTTTGTATATCTTAAAGTAGGATATAGATGCTTGTTATCATCATCATAATTAATTATTCATCATTTTTGTAGGGATTTTTCTATTCCACTGACTGTATGGAAAAAACTTCCCAATCACAAGAAAAACAATGTTGGCTTAAACCCAGTTATTTGACAGTTGTCCCCAAAAGGGAATTAACTTTTCTAGCAAATATTGAGATATCCATGGTAGTCATATATCCACAGTCATCCATGCAAGAGGATCTCCCCTCTGTGCCGGAAGTTCCTTAGTACTACAGGATAGGGAATCTTTATAGAGAATAGAAACTCCTCCAGTTCTGACTTCCTGTGTATTGTTGATCAGATATGTTAATCATAAGCTTGGTAACCAAAAATTCTACACTATTACCACTAATTATAGGATTGACTTCAGTTCTTCCCAACTCATTTTTACTTCTTAACCTAATTAGTCTTAATGATGGGAAATTTTGGAGGACTTGTCTCCCAATGAGAAATAACTTCAACTTTAATACCTCATATACTATTAAGCTAGTTTTTGCCTCATGTCCCCACATTGTCTCTCTCTCCTTAGGTACATAGCACTCCAGGACTATGTCCAATGGACAAGGTCTAACCTTTGTCCAGCTTGACAATGGTCTATTTTCCCTCCCACTTTGAAGCTGGAATTGTGTCTAACAATTATACAAAATGCTACATCCAGACCCCAAAGTCGTCATGAGATTGGAAGGAGAAGATGTTACAAAACATCAATGCTATGTTTAAAATTTGCTCAATAAGAATCAGGATGGAGAGTTCCCTGGCATGATAAATACTTTCACATCTGTGGAACAGCAGTGAACTAACAGATTGTCTCTTCCTTGGAACTTAGGGCTCTTGAGGGTGTTTAGATAAAAACCAAAAGACCATATTGAACACTGTGGTTTTGAAAAATATTTAGGGGCTTCCTCCTTGAGCCAATAGTGTTAGAGCCTTGGAAAGAGCACCAGGAAAAGGCTATCAGGTTTTTAGAGTGTGTGTGTGAGAAGCTATTGGGGAACTAATTGAAGAGGAAATCTAGGTTAACAATCAGATTTTCTCAGAGACAAATAGACAACCTTAGGGTATAACAAAATACATAGAAGCTATCAAAGGGTATGATTTTTTAAAGCCTTGATAAGTCCTGAAAGAAAGATAAAATAGAGGATAGAGAATGGAGGGGAAAGGAAAAAAGTAGGTGAAGAAAAAACAGGAAAAACAAGAGGGGAGGGAAAGGATGGAGAGTAGTTTGTCCTTTGTTTTCAAAGAGGATAGATGACATCCCAGGTAATGTCTTGACTTATATGTTAATTGAATTTAAGTGAGACAGAGTTCCACAAAGTTCATTAGCTTTATTCTCTCTTCCATGGCAAGATGAAAGTCAAGGGATGGCCTGGGATGCAGTGGATTACATTAGTGTCTTTAATGTCTAACAAAGCTCTAAATACTATATGGTGCATTCTTGGCCTTTAAAACAAGTTGTTCTTATCCTCTCATTCTTGGGAGGGGAGTATTCACATATTTGGGATAGACATATTCATTGATACATTAGAAGAGGGTAACAGCTTGTTACCCTCAATTTGGTTTTAAATGTCTGCTGAAATAATTTTTACCAGGCTGTGACTGCTGTACATAATATAATTTCTTGGAGTCATAAGTGAGGGGAAAATTAAAAAAAGAGAGAGAGAAAAGAAGAGGAATGAGGGTACAGAAATGCAAACGTAAGACCAAGGGACGAAGATATTATTCATATAATTAGCATCATTTTTTTTAAAATTTGGATTTTAAAGAAACTGTCAGTTTAATTCAGCAATCATTTTAGTGCCTGCTTGATGTGCAAACACACTAAGTGCAATCTCTGTCTTCATGAAGTTTTCAGGAAGAGGAAGGAGTACATCTTTGAGACAATATATTATAACCTTCATACTTACATATGAGGAAACTGACACCCAGATAAGTTGATATATAACTTGTTACAGAGCTGGAATAACCCGACAGGTCTCCTGATTGTCCTTTGATCCTTCTACTATTCTACATATTTTGAAATCATACTGTAGTCAAAATTAAAGTTCAAAAATTAATAATCAAGAAAGAATATAATAATCCCCCAAGAAATCAGTCTGTTGAAACACAATATTCATTACTAGTGTCGTAAAACAGCCAACAAAAGCTAATGAAAAGAAAGGTTCATTTGGGTTTGGATTCCATCCACGATACTGGTCAAACTAACAACCTACTGAATCTTTCTTGGTCTATTTTCCAGTATTTTAAACATTTACATGAGGAAAAGGAATCAGATATGTACCATTTGGCCTTGCAAGACAGAATTGGGATCAATGAATAGAAATTATTGAGAGGCATCATTTCAGCTTAGTATAAGAAGTTTATCAAGCCAAACTCCAGGTTCTGGAATAAGAACTCATTATTTGACAAAAAATTGCTGGGAAAACTGGAAAATAATATTTCAGAAAATCATCACAAAACTACATCTCAAACCAAAATAAGGTTAAATTGGGTCGATGATTTGGGCATAAAGGTTAATACCATATACAAATTGGGAGAGCAAAGGAGATAGACCTATCAGATCTTTGGAGAAGGGAGGAATTTTTGGCTGAAGAAGAACCAGAGAACATTATGAAAGGCAAATGAACAACTTTGGTTACATTAAATTAAAAGTTTTGCATAAAAAACAACAAAAACATTTTCAAAAAAGGAAGTACAAAGCTGTGAAAAAAAAAAACTTTACAGGCAATGTTTCTGACAAAGGTCTCATTTCAAAAATATATAAAGAACTGTGTCAAATTTATAAGAATGCAAGTCATTCTCCAATTGATAAATGGTCAAAGGATATGAACAGACAATTTTCAGATGATGAAATTAAAGCATCTATAGTTATATGAAAAATGCTGTACATTACTTTTTGATTAGAGAAATGTGAATTAAAATAGCTCTGAGGTACCACTTCATATCTCTCAGATTGGCTAAGATGACAGGAAAAGATAATAATAAATGTTGATGTGGATGTGAGAAAACTCTAATGCATTGTTCGTTGGAGTTGTGAAATAATCCAACCATTATAGAGAGCAATCTGGAACTATGTCCAAAAGATTATAAAACTATGCATACCCTTTGACCCAGCAGTGCCATTACTGGTCTATATCCCATGGAAATAATAAAAAAAAGAAAAAGTCAATACTGCAAAATGTTTGACAGTTCTTTTTGTGATAGTAAAGAATTAGAAAATGAATAGATGCCCATCAATTGGGGAATGGCTCTACAACTCGTGGTATATGAAGATAATGGAATATCATTTTTCTATAAAAAATTATGAACAAGCTGATTTTAGAAAGGCCTGAAAAGATTTACATGAATTGCTGCTGAGCAAAACAAGCAGAACCAGGAATACGTTGTACATAATAACAGCATGATTTTGTGATGATCAGTTAGGAAAGATTTGGTTCTTCTCAGTGGTTCAGTGATTCAAAGCAACGCCAACAGACTTTGTACAGAAAATGCCACCTGTACCTAGAAAAAGAGCTATGCAGATTAAATGTAAATCAACACATGCTATATTCACTTCCTTTTGTTTGTTTGTTTTTTTTTCTCTTCCATGGTTTTTCCCTTTTGCTCTGATTTTTCTCTCCCAACATGATTCATAAAACAATGTATATTAAAAATAAATAAATTTTTAAAAAGAGACAACCTATCAATTTGAACTATCCAAAAGTAATGAAAGTTGCTTCTAGAGGTAAACACTATCTTCCTGAATTCATATCTTGCCAAATATACTTATTAACAATGTGATAAAGTCATTTAACCTGGAAAATTCTATTAACTTTGTTTGCCTTGGTTTTCTCACCTATAAAATGAACTGGATAAGGAAATGATAAACAATTCCAGAATTTTTCCCAAGAAAACCCCAAATTGGGCCATAAAAAGCTCAATGGCATTGAAACAACTGAACTGTAACAACAACAAGGTAAACACATTACTTGATTAACTTTTTATTGTTAAAATTAAATTTCTGAAAAGAACTGGGAAAAAATTCTTGTCAATTGAATTGCAAATAGAAATGAAATGTCTTAAGTGGGGACTCAGGAGTTGTTTTTTATCTTGCCAAATATTTCATGCTGAAACAACCAAAAGAGATTTGGATTTCCCTTTTACTGGCATTTATGAACTGACATGTGTTATGCCAGTCTGGTAATTTTCTGCACAGAGATGATATTTAATTGATGTGAATTGATGAGATTACCATTTTGTTTTAAGTTTATACCTTCTGGGGAATGTAAAGCAGAATATACACACATAAATACACACATTCACACATATGCATTTTGACACTGACAATTCTTTATGTACATGAGGACTCCTCTCAGCTTGCTTCACCCCCTCTTCACCAAGTCCTTTCATCTCTATTTTCTCATATAATCTTTTTAGTTGTACTCCACAGGTATGAAATATTTGGATATGCTGCCAGATATCTTCATGCAATCACATGGTTTTGCTCAAATTGTTTCCTTCAATATAAGGGAAGGTTCATTGAAAATCAAGATGGTAATATTAGAAAATAACTCTGGCACAAAAATTAAAAAAAAAAGAATCAATAAATCTTAAGGCAAATATTCCTAGTTCTTTCAAAAATACCATTCAAAAGTCTTTAACCACTATGACAACACTTTTCTGGATAACTCTTCAGATTATAAATGTCCTTCCCAAAAGATGATGCCTAGAAATGAACATAATTCACTACATGTCATCCCATCAAAGAAAAGTATGACAAACTTGATGTCTCTTTTGTCCTAAACACTAGCTTTCTTCATTTAGCCTAATATCCCATTCACTTTGTTTAAAGTATATACTACTGATTCTATTCTTGCAATGAAATAAAATCCCCAGGTGTTTCAGACAATTTTCTTGCTACACTCCCTTTATTTTTTGATTCTGAAGCTAATTCTTAAACACAATTTTAGAAGTTTATACTTACCTCTATGATATTACCCCGCCCTTTTGTACTTCTGTGAAAAAATATGGCTTAGTAAAGGGGTGGCTTAAAAATCAGGAAGAACTTAGTAAAAGTCCTGTCTTTGATGCAGCTGTACGGCTCTGAGCAAGTGACTTAAACACCATCCTCACTTTCCATTCACAGAGTCCTAAGCAAATTTCAAAGACTATATAAGAAATTGCAAAAATTGCTGTAAATTTGCTTTTATAGACAACATTTTCCTCAAGGGGAATCCATCATAGCAATGAAATAACAGTTCCAGAACCATAGCAACAAATCATATTTAAAAATCAAATTTGAAGATGTTCTAACCCTGACATCAGCCTGTGACAAGTAGCCCCCTTGTGTTACATTAGTGGGAGAAATTTAACACCACATAGGTGAATAATCTTATTGATGATGTAACAGATTTGTTTGAGTTTTGTCCTTTGTTTTTCCTTTCCAAGAGGACTAATAATATTAAAGGTCATGTCTTGAATTGCTCATCAATTGGATTTAAATAAGCAAGAGTTACACAAAGTTATAAGCTTCAACTTCTTCCTGAGTCATCAAATCCAGTGGTCAGACAAAAGTAAAAAAAAAAAAAAAAAAAAAAAAAAAAAAAAAAAAAAAAAAAAAA
>JAJPUD010023340.1:1501-20115 GCA_023553655.1 Myrmecobius fasciatus
AGAGAGAGAGAGAGAGAGAGAGAGAGAGAGACTATATATAGTCATATATGGTCTATAATTTTCTTTCTCTATTTTGACCCTACCTGGTTTAGGCATCAATACCATATCTGTGTCATAAAAGGAATTTGGTTAGGATTCCTTCTTTCCTTATTTTTCCAAATGGAATTAATTGGTAGAATTCACTTGTAAATTCATCTGGGCCTAGAGATCTTTTCTTAAGGAGCTAATAAATAGCTTGTTCAATTTCTTTTTCTAAAATGGAACTATTTAAGTAATGTATTCATCCTCTGTTAATCTAGGCAATCTATATTTTTGTAAGTATCTATTTCATTTAGATCATCAGATTTATTGGCATACAGTTGGACAAAATATCTCCTAATCATGTCTCTTGTTTCCTCTTCAATGGTGGAAAATTTACCCTTTTCATTTTTGATCCTAGCAATTTAATTTATTACTTTCTTTTTTTCTAATCAAATTAATTTTCTATTTTCTAAATTATCTATTTTGTTGGTTTCTTCTTAAAACCAACTCTTAGTTTACTTGCAATTTTATTAATCTACCCTTTTATTTTCAGAATTTCAAATTTTGCATTTAAGTGGAAGGGTAGTTTAATTTGTTCTTTTTCTAGCTTTTTTAGGAATATGCCCAATTCATTCCTCTTGTCTTTCTCTATTTTGTGCCAGAACTCACCTGGAGATATAAAACTTTTCCTAAATTTTTATATGTTGTCTCATTATTTTCATTTTCTTGAATTAAATTATTGATTGTTTCTATGATTTGTTGTTTCATCCACTCATTCTTTAGGATTAGATTATTTTGTTTCCAATTGATTTTGATCTATTTTTCCCTGATTTTATATTACATGTAATTTTTATTATTTCATGATCTGATTTCCTTTTTTTTTTTTTTTTTGAGATTTTTATGCCCTGAGACAAGGTCAATTTTTGTCTAGGTTCCATGTATTGCTATGTAAAAAATACATTCCTTTCTTTCTCCATTCAATTTTCTTCAAAGATATATCATACTTAACTTTTCTAAAATTCGATTTACTTGCTCAACTACTTTCTTATTTATTTTGTGGTTTGATTTATCTAGTTCTGAGAGAGCAAGTTTGAGATTCCTCACTAGTATAGTTTTGCTATCTATTTCTTGTTGCAGTTCTCTTAACTTCTCTAGGATTTTGGATGCTATGACACTTGGTGTATATATGTTTTGCGTTGATATTACTTCATTATCTAGGATACCCTTTAGCAAAATGTAGTTTCCTTCCTTATCTCTTTATCTTAGATCTATTATTGCTTTTGCTTGATCTGGAATCAGGATGGCCACTCCTGCTTTTTTTTTTTTTTCCCTGAAGCATAATAGATTCTGCTCCAGCCTTTTACCTTTACTCTGAATGTATGACTCTGCTTTATTATATGTGTTTCTTATAAAGAACATATTGTAGGATTTTAGCTTTTATTCCAGTCTGCTATCCACTTCCTTCTCATGGGAGAGTTCATCCTATTCACATTCACAGTTCAAATTACTAACTCTGTATTTCCTGCCATCTTGTTTTCACCAAGTTATATTTTTCTGTTTCCTCCCCAATGTTTTCCTTCTGGCTACCACCTCCCTCAAATAGTTGTTCTCTTTTACAGCTCCTCCCCCTTATATTTTTCCCTTTTTACTTCTGTTCTCCCTTTTATGTCTCCTTCTTCTGTTTCCCCTTTCTCCTTCTACTTCCATATAGGACCTTTACCCAGGACCTTGTAGCTTCCACTTTAAAGGATCAAAAACCTTGGAATACGATATCTTTTAAAAAAAATTATTAGAGCTTTTTATTTTTAAAACATATGCATGGATAATTTTCAATATTCATCCTTAGAAAACCTTGTGTTCCAATTTTTTTCCATCACTTTCCCCACCCTCTCTTCTAGATGGCAATTAATCCAATTTATGTTAAACATGTGAGACTCTTCTATATGCATTTCCACAATTATCATGCTGCATAAGAAAAATCAGATGTTTCACTATAAAACTAATTATGTCTGAAATTCTCTTAGAGCCAAATTCAATGAGATTAAAGTTCACACAGTGCTCTCCCCAACTCCCTTCTTTTTTTCATAGGTCTTTTTTGCCTTGTCATAAAATGTATTTTACCCCATTTTACCTCCTTTTCTTCTTCTCCCAGCACAATCCCTTTTTCACTTCTAATTTCTTTTTCTGTTCAGCTCTCATTTTTTCATCAAAAATAAATGAAATTTACATATTTAATTTAATGTCTATCTTTTTCCTTGAATAATAATGCTTAATTTTGTTGGATAGTTGATTCTTGCCTGCAATCCAAGCTCCTTTCCCTTTTGAAATATCATATTCCATATCACTGTTCTATAAGAAATGATTAGCAAGATATTTTTAGAGAAGTCTGGAGAGATTTACATGAACTTATGCTAAGTCAAGTGAGCAGAACCAGAAGATCATTGTACAAGACAACAAGATTATATGATCTATTCTGATAGATGTGTCTCTTTTCAACAATGAGATGCTTCAGGCCAGTTCCTATGGTCTTGTGATGAAGACAGCCATTTGTACCCAGGAAGAATATTGGGGACTGAGTGTGGATCAAAACATACCATTTTCACTTTTTTGTTGTTCTTTGCTTGCATAGTGCTTTCATTCTATTTTTTCCCTTTTTGATCTGATTTTTCTTATGCAGCATAAGAGTGGAAATGTATATAGAAGAGTCTCACATGTTTAACATAAATTGGAATACTTGCTATCTAGGAGATGGGGTGGGGACAGTGATGGAAAAAATTTGGAACACAAGGTTTTCTAAGGATAAATATTGAAAATTATCCATGTGTATATTTTGAAAATAAAAAGATCTAATAATTTTTTAAAAGATATTGTATTCCAGGCTCTTTGATCCTTTAAAGTGGGAGCTGCAAGGTCCTGGGTAATCCTAATTGTGTTTCCTTGATATTTGAATTATTTCTTTCTGAATGCTTTCAATATTTTCTCGTTCATCTGATAATTCTGAAATTTTGTTATGATATTCCCTAGTGTTTTCATTTTGGGGTCTCTTTTAGGAGATGATTAGTAAATTCTATCAAAGGCTATCTTACCCTCTGGTTCTAGGACATCAGGGAAGTTTTCCTTGATGATTTTTTGAATGATGTTTTCTAGTCTTTTTTTTTCCATCATGGTTTTCAGGTAATCCAATAATTCTTAGATTGTCTTTCCTAGATCTGTGTTTCAGGTAGGTTGTTTTTCCACTGAGACATTTTACATTTTTTTCTATTTTATTTTATTTATTTATTTTTGTGACTGATTCTTGATGTCTCATTGAGCCATTCACTTCCAGTTGTTCAATTCTAATTTTTAGTGAATTACTTTCTTCAGTTAGTTTTTTTTAATCTCCCTTTGCATTTGGGAAATTGAATTTTAAAATAAATGATTCTGTTTTTCAAGTTCTTTTCTTTTTTTTACATTTTGTCAAATATGTTTTATAAGAAGTTGCATGCTTTTCTACATTTAGGCAAATGCGTTTTTAAGGAGTTTGCTTCAGTTAATTTCTGTTTCCTTTTCTAAACTCTCCTGCAAAATTCTTTACTTTCTCCCTTTTTCTTCTAACTCTCTTTTTAAGGTCCTTTTTGAATTCTTCAAGAAAAGCTTTTGAGATGGAAACCAACTCATATCACCTTTTAGGGCTCTATGTGGAGATATTTTTCCTTGAGTGTCCTCAGGGTTTGAGGTCAGTTCTTCCTTGTCTCCATAAAAATTATCTATAGTCAGAGCTCTTTTTACTTTTTTTGCTAATTTTTCCAGGTTGAGGTCTGTTCTTAGGGCAAAATGGAGATTGTCCCAAGCTTTTTCTATAGGCAATAGCAGATTGACACTATACTGGGGCTGGCACTGCTAGTATCCTTCTCATGCTTGATGGATGTGGCCAAGTCACTTGTTATTTTGGTTTTCAGGGGCTCACTATTTACCTTTTGTAGTTGTATTGCTTGTCTCACAGATAGTCTGCTGATTCACTGGCTTCTGAACCAGAGTAGCCATCATTGCTTTATTTTGGCTGAGTGTCCTGGTAGAAATGTCCTTTGAAGGACCAGATACCCTCAGGGATCAAACCTTATGTATAATTCAAGGTTACTATTCTGTTATCTTCTTGAAGCAGTAAAGTTAAGGTGTTTTTAAAATTACCTAATAAGGAGTAAGAAATGAATTGTAGTGACACAGGGGTAAAAAATAGGAAATCAAAAAAGAAAAGAAAACAAACAAATGAAAAACAACTTGTCCCTGCCACTCTGCCCTGGGTCCCTGTTCTGGGCCTGTGCTAGGCCACCTTCCTATCTACCTTATTGAAAGAGACCTTTCCTGAATTTTTTTGCAAAATATCCTCTAATGGAAATTTGTTACATTCCAAATATTTGTGGGTTCTGTTACTCTAAAACCAGTTCAGAGGCTTGAGCTGGTGTTGGTCTGAGGGAAGTCAGGAAGAGTTCAAAGACCTGTGTACTTTCTGCCATGATGGCTCTCCTCCAATCAATCAAAATATATTTAAAAAATAATTGTGAGTAAGAAATGATATGTTAAAATATGGAACCTCTTACTTGGATACCACTGCTACCACAAAATCACATTAAACAGCATCATGAATTAAAATCATTTGTATCTTAATAGATTACAAATGATTGATTCCTAAAGAAGGAGTAATTTCCAAATTTGCTCCTTTTGTACAGCTACAAAATCAAAGCATGAGAATAAAGTCAAGATTAGGACTAAAGTTAAAAAAAATAAAAGAGAAAAAAATCTGATATCTGAATCCTCCTTTGGAATAATTTCATTAATATTTAAAAATATAAATTAGAGGATATACAAAAGAATAGATAACATTTCAAATGATCACCATTTCTTGAGGAAGTAAATGTATCACAACAAACATGAAACCAAGGAAGCTTAGAAATTATCAGTCACAGAAAATATTTTATGTAGTAGCCAAGCAGACATGAGGTTGCTAAGGGTAACACCAAACTAAAATATAAATTCATTCATAGAATATTGCAAGGGAACATAGTAGGAGGTTATAAGTAGTAATCATTCATAAAAAGTAAGAATCATTGGAAAGGAATTATATATAAGTCATGGATAAATAAGTTTAAAAGCAAGATCTTCCTACAATTATGTGAGGGTAAAACTATAGGAGGATAAAAAATCCAATAAAAAAAGTAAAAAATTCCTCAAGATTTTTTATAAAAAAATTAATTACTTCATCAATATAATTGAAACCACAATATCTATAATATAATGCAGCAATTATTGAGTTGTCACATTAGAAAATAGGAATGTTCTTTAAAAAGAAAAAAATAAAAAGACACATGTACAAGATTCATATGTACAAAATATTCAGAAAGGAGGTCAGTTCTGGAGGCAACACAATTTTGAGAACACTGAAGCATTTGATTTTAAGAAAAAGGGGAAAATACTGTTTATTTGGAATAAGTAATAAACAAAAGCAACAAAATATAAAAAGGCAGAGAAAATACCAATAATAAGGATACTATATGCCTTCTATTTTGCTTAACTAAACAAAATTGAAAAGAATAAAACACATGTATAAAAAAACTTTTTCAATGTAATATGAGAAAACAACTTGCTGGTTTTTCACTGATAATATTCTATAGCAGATCAGAAACTGATTCTACTATTCTTACCATTTATTAATAATTAACAACAACAACACAAGATTATTTAGTAGATCAAATCATCTTGAAGTCTTTCCAAAATAATTCTACATATGTGATGTTAAGATCATACAAATTTCTTTTTCTTTCTTTTTTTTTTTTTTGCTTTTTTCTTTTGCTGAGCCAATTGGGGTTAAGTGACTTGCTCAGGGTCACACAGCTAGGGAATGTTAAGTGTCTGAGACCAGATTTGAACTCAGGTCCTCCCGACTTCAGGGCTGGTGCTCTAACCACTGTGCCACCTAGCTGCCCCATATACAAATTTCTTTAAAAAAAAATCAATGACATAACTTTGTTGATCCTTATGATACAATGCACTTTATAAAAGGACTGGCATACTTTATAAAGGTGTTTGCTACTTTAATGAGTGATATCTAATATCATGTCTGAATGATGGAGGTGTTTCCTAATGATATAATTTAGTCCTAATTTAGGAGAGTTCAGATGAAAAGTATCATCTCACACAGAAAGGGTTCTAACATACTCCATTACTAGCTCATAGGAATAGTCTTAGTATATGGCCTCCAAACCTGACATGGGCAGCACATAGGAAATATTAACTGTCCTTTGAAGGACCAGGTACCCTCAGGGATCAACTTTATATATAATTCAAGGTTACTATTTTGTTATCTTCTTGAAGCAGTAAGGTGAATTTGTTTTTAAAATTACCTAATAAAAAGCAAGGAATGAATTGTAGTGACACAGGAGCAAAAAACAGGAAATCAAAAAAGAAAAGAAAACAAACAAATGAAAAACAACTTTAATTTAACAATACCATTCTAACAAGTGATTGAAAAGAGGAGCTGGGATTATACAAATTGATCTGTTTTTCAAGTGATTAATTTAAAGTCTTATAGATGCTTCTATTTGCAGATAACATCACTGATTTATTCAGTCACAGAACAATGAAAAACTCCTAAAAATGTGATATAAAATGTTTCTGAAGAATTTGACTTAAACTATATACATAGGAAATGAAGTATATGAATAATATCCATTGTCTATACCAATAAATATTAGTTAGTCAAGAAGTATTTATCAAAAGTCAGGCACTATGCTAAGTTCTGAGAGTAAGAAAGGCCAAAAGAAGAAAAATACCTGATTAATAATGATTCAGATGGTGGACATACCATGAAGAAGTATCACTCACTCATACAAAACACTTCCTTCAAAAATCTAAAAAAAATGAACCAGACCATTAATTTTCTGCCTCCAAAAAATTGTAGTGATATTTTTCAAGTTTAAATTATCATAGGGAGACAGAGAAACCTGTGCACATTTGGAATATGATCTGTTTAGGGGTACTGCAACATACATAGCACTACAATGACAAGGGACTGAATATTGAATCTGTGCATCAAAGACAAGAAAAGTTCCTATGGCAACACCAGACTTTTGCAAATTACAAAAACAGATGTTAACTGAAAACTCTGACTTAATTGTCACATATTTAGAATAATATGAGGAGGAAAACTGTACCTAGGGTGCTATTCCAGGTTGAGGAGTAGTACTGGGCCCCTCCGCTATAGTAGTACTGAGCAAGCAACAAATTCAGAAGGAAAAAGTAGCTCTGTGGCTCTGAACACAGCAGATCCAATTCCAGATACTAGCTTAGTCTCAAGACTACAGTGGAACGGCAGGAATCCCAGCCTAAAGTGGAATTTACAATGAATAGTTATTTTGTCAATCTGAACCTGCAGAGTGTGCAAGCTGACTTTTATGGCTGAGTATAATAGTAATCTATTGGAATTTCTAATTTTCCATATTGCTCAAAACCAAACCTTGGTCAGGAGCTTTGAGAGCTCAGAGAAAGAGGGCAGTGAGTAGACTTCACCCAAAACTACACCATTTGGAGAGCACTGAAAGCTTGCAATAAAATTCATGTGATTATATTAACACGTGACAAAAACAGTTTTTTGACAATACATGACATTAATCCTATTGAAAGCATTAATAATCATATAAAGAAATGGAACATTATTTTTTTAATTACAACTTTTTTATTTCCAATATATATATATACACATATATATATATGGATAATTTTTCAACATTCACTTTTACAAAACCTTATGTTCTAATCTTTTTCTCTCCTTTCCCCCAATCCCCTCCCCTAGATGGCAAGTGATCCAATATGGAACATTATTTTGATATTACATCTATTTAAAAACAAGAGTCAGGATTATTTGTAATAGAGGCCATTTCAATAAGATCAAGCTGGAAAACATGGATTCCATTATCACTATTGCTATTCAATATAATACTAGAAATAGTTTAAGAAAATATAAAATAGCAAGTATAAGTAAAGAAGTGTTTAGTAGGCAGTTGGAGTTTTAGGAGGTCAGGGAGAATATTAGGCCTGCACAAATAGATCAAAAAATCTTCTACATGGACTAATAATTGCATCCATAGAGCAAATGAGATCACTGAATGAAATAGTAAAGTGAGAAGAGAAAAATACACAAGACAGAGACGGTTATTGGTCAGGAGATTGGAGAATAGTTAGAAAGATGATTAGGAAAGAACAGTTTCACAAAAATCTAGAAAGAAGAAAGTATCAAGAAGATGGTGAATCAGGTGGTTTATGAAAATATCAACTTGGATAGATATTTTAGATGAATAATGATGTAGTTCAAGAATTAAAAAGAAAAAGAAAAGTAGATGGTGGTTCCTTTGGGAATTGTCTATTGCTTTTTCAGACCTCAAGATTTGTCCTGAAATGAAGGCCTATCATTATTTTATGGGAAATATTTTTTCCCATTGATTTTCTGTAACTGAGTCATGAAACACTATAGTCTCTGAAGAGTTATGGTTCATCTAAAATGGAAATGGAAAGACGAATGGTGTGTATCAAATGACTGTCACTTATCACCAACGAAAACTTGAGCTGAGGAAATTGTGTAAAAGATCTCATCAAAGAAATGTATGGACAGCAGAGGCAATGAGATGGCCATATCATAAGAGAAAGTGATAAAAGATGGATAGCTTTCATGTTGTTTCTATTTCTAAAAAAAATTGTCAAGAAATCTAGAGGAAGAACCATATTGTTTGACTCCTCCCTTTTTGTAGATTTATCAAAGGACATGGACAAAAATCACATTTTCTAAAAATGTGAAGGAGTTGCTATCTGCTCCGATGGATGATGTGCACATATTGATGTGTTTGAAGATCTATTTAGGTTTGAAGTATTAAATTACAAAAAAATAAGTAAAAAACTAAAGAAGACAAACTCCATGAAAGCCTTGAAGTTTAATATTTTATGATCTTGCTTTGTGAATTATTTTGAGCTTTTATTTCTTCTTACTCCAAGCCTCCTTTGAACCACTGGAATTAGTTAAACAAGTAATAATTAAATGCCTATTACAGTGAAATGCATTGTGAAAGGTGCTACAGGCACAAAGATAAAATGAAAAACAATACATTATCTATATTCAAACACAGTAAGCTGGAGCTTATGGCCCACAGGGAGCATGTAATATACACTGATAAATAATACAAAATAATTTTAGAAGAGAAAGAACCAAGAAAAACTAGGGCACTAATGAATTCAATTAATATTCATTCAATAAGCACTTGTTAAACATTTTCATGCAAGTCACTATGATATTTTCTGGCAGTATTGCCTTACAAAATGAACCACCTTCTAGGCGTTTATATTCAATTGGAGGGAAAACAATGGGTACTCAGAAAATTAAATACAGCAATATATAAAGTAGATACAACTTGATTCTCAAGATAAAATGATTCCTAAGGATAGTTCACAACCAAATGAGGAGTCAATATAAGCTCCATGTAGGAGGTGATAAATGAACTGAGCTTTGAAAAAAGCATGGTATTTATTCTATAAGTCAAAAGTGAAGATGGAATGAATCCCAGGCACAAGACTCAGTACATGAAACAATATTAAAGCATATGATGTAATGTTGTATACTCAGAATACCAAGTAGGTGAGTATTGTGTAGAAATATAGACTGAAACAAGATTCATTGCACTTTGAAGAAATTAAAGCCATTTCTAGTCATATGAAAAACATGCTCTAATCAATTAGAAAAATGAAAATTAAGACAACCCTGATATACTATCTTACAACCATCAGATTGGCCAAGATGACAGAAAAAGATAAAAAATGTTGGAGGGAATATGGAGAAATTGAACACTAATACATTTCTGTTGGAGATGTGAACTGATCCAATCATTCTGGAGAACAATTTAGAACTATCCCAAAGAGCTATAAAACTGTATATACCTTTTGATCTAGCAGTTTCACTAGTAGGTCTGTATTCCAAAGAGATTATAAAATAGAGAGAAGGACCCACATGTGCAAAAATGTTTGTAACAGTCCTTTTTGAATTGTCAAGTAACTGCAAATTAAGTGAATGCCTATAAATTGGGGAATAGTTGTATATCTTATGGCATATGAATGCAATGGAATATTATTGTTTTATAAGAAATGATGGGCAAGCAGATTTCAGAAAAGCCTGGACAGACTTACATGAATTGAAGCTAAGGGAAGTAGAATATTTAATTTAGCACTATTTCCCCAATAAATTGAGGAAAAGAGACACTGGAAATAAGTTAAGTAGACATATTAAATATCCATGTGAGACATGACAAGTATAATATGCAGAATGTTAGTTAAGCAAGTGGAAAGAAAGGGATAGATGTGAGATATATTATGGAAATGTCATTGATAAGTCATTGATTCGTTATGGTGGTGCAGAGGAAGAGAGAAGAGTTGATGACTCTGAGACAGTGAACCTAAGTGACTGGAAAAATGGTGATAGTCTCAATTGAAAAAGAGTAGAAAACAATGTTTTGTTTTTTTTTAAAGGGGGGGGGAGGTAATGAACAATGTGTATGTTGTATTTGAGATATCTATGGGACACCCAGGCAGAAATGTCCAAAAATTATTTGATGATAAAACACTGAAGCTCTAGAGAAACACTAGTGTTAAAGGGACTGAAGAAATCACCCAGAGAGATATTGTAAAGAGAGAATAATATCTTAGAGAATACTACAAAAAGAGTGGGGAATGATTCAGTAAAGGAGACTGGGTAGGGCTTTGAAGAGAACAAAGAAAGAACCACAAAACCCAAGAAAGAGAAAGCATTTAGGCTGTAGGGTATAGTCAGAAGTATTATGCTGTAGACAAAAATGTAAGAAATATGCAGGTTGAAAAAAAAAACTGCTTCTTTTAGATAAGAAATTACTTTTAACTTGGAAAGAAGCATTTTCAGTTTCAGTAATGTAGTAGAATGGTAAATTATAAGGACGGGGTAGTTAAATGGGAGATGAGGGAATAGAAATACTACGTGTTTTTATTTTTGTTTGTTTTCCCAAGCATTTTATCCTCTAATGAAAGGTGGCAATAAAGGCAAGCTTTGAAGGGAATGAAGGAATCAAATAGAAAAAGGTAATGAAAGAGTGAATTACTGGGATATTGAATATCTTTATAAAATCAAAGAAATGATACATAGCATTTTGAGTCTGATAAATAGCAGGCCAGTTTTGAACACAGAGTGAAATAAAGTTGAGTAGTGAAATCTGAGAGTTGTTATTTTATTCTAGAGGCAATTGGGAAATATTGGAGATTTTTTAAAGAGGAGTAATATGGTTGGTTTTGTCCTAAAACATACAGGTAAATGAAGCTTGTGGAATAATATAATTTGTTCTGTTTTGGATAAATTGAATTTGAGTTATCTAAAGAACATCCAAGCAGGCATGTCAAAGAGGCACTTGTTAATGCAAAACTGGACTTTGAGAGAGATATGATATCTAGAAATAAGTCTAATTATAGGTTGGCAATTAATTTTCTATTGGACATTAGTCAGTTTCTTAAGTTCACTGAAATTTAGCTTCCTAACCTGTAAAATATAAGGGATAAACTAGCTGATGATAAATCTAGAGCTAAAATGTTTTGTATTGCCCACAAATTATAACTGCAGCTTTCCTTGCATTGTTGGAAGTAGTATGCTAGAGTTAAAGATGATTGAGTGTTAAAGACCCCAGCTTCTAGGATAAGAATTATGTTACAAAATTTGCTGGGAAAATTAGAAAATAGTTTGATAAAAACTAGGCATTGACCAACATCTAATACCCTATACCAAGATAAGATTTAAATGAGTTCATGATTTATACATAAAGATTAATATTATGAGCAAATTAGATGAACAAGGGATAGTCTATCTCTCAGATCTGTGGAGAAAGAAGGAATTTATGACAAAGAAAAACTAGAGAACATTATGAAGTGCAAAATGGAAATTTTGATCATATTAAATTTAAAAGGTTTTTGTAAAAACAAAACTACTGCAACCAAAATTAAAAGAGAAACAGAAAACTGGGGGGGGGGATTTTTACATACAGCAGTTCTGATAAAGGTCTCATTTCTAAAATATACAGAAAATTGATTCAAATTTATAAGAATACAAGCCATTCTCCTATTGATAAATGGTCAAAAGATATAAATAGACAATTTTCAGGTAAAGAAATTAAAGCTATTTCTAGTCATATGAAAAAATGCTCTAAATCACTATTGGTCAGAAGAATGCAAGTTAAGACAACTCTGAGTTATCACTACACACCTCTCAGATTGGCAGGAAAAGGTAAAGATAAATGTTGCAGGCGATGTAGGAAAACTGGTACACTAGTACATTGTTGGTGGAGTTGTGAACTGATCCAACCATTCTGGAGAGCAATTTGGAGCTATGCCCAAAGAGCTATCAAACTGTGCATACCCCTTGATCCAACAATGTTTACTAGATCTGTCCATATTCCAAAGAGATCATAAAAAATAACAAAGGATCCTCACGTACAAAAATGTTTGTATCATTTCTTTTTGTAGTGGCAAGGAACTGGAAACTCAGTGGATGCCCATCAGCTGGGGAATGGCTGAATAAGTTATGACATATAAATGTTATGGAATATTATTGTCCTATAAGAAATCATAAGGAGGGATTTCAGAGAGGCCTGGAGAGACTTGCATGAACTGATACTAAGTGAAATGAATAGAATCAAGAGAACATTGTACACAGCAACAAGAAGATTTTGTGATGATGAACTCTGATGGATGCGGCTCTTTTCAACAACAAGATGATAGAGGTCAATTCCAGTAGACCTGTCTGTGATGGAGAGAACAATCTATATCCTGAAAGAGGACTGTCGGGACTGAATGTGAATCACAACATAGTATTTTCACTTTTTCTGTTATTGTTTGCTTGATTTTTCTTTCTCATTTTTCCTTTCAATCTCATTTTACTTGTATGGCATGATTAATGTGGAAATATGTATAGAATTGTACATGTTGAACAGATATTGGATTACTTGCTATCAAGAAGAGTGGGTTAGGGATAAGGGAAGGAAAAAATTTGGGAATACATGGTTTTTCAAGAGTGAATGTTGAAAACTATCTTTGCATATATTTTGAAAATAAAAAAAAACTATTTAAAAATTATTGGGTTTCCAGATTCACTTCTTAAGATCAAACTGTCTGCCATTCTCCTTTGGACAAATAGTCAAAAAATAAGAGTAGTCAGTTTTCAGAGGAAGAAATCTTAGTAATCAAAAGTTATATGACAAAATAGTTTAATCACTAATAATTATGGAAACATTGAAATTCTAACTGTAACCCAAATAATTGACAAATTTGGTAAAAAAAAAAAAAAAGAAAGAGAAAATAAATGCATCAAAAAAAAAATGCTGGAAGAAATGACCTGATCTAGTTATTTTGACAAACAATTTTGAACTTTGTTCACAAAATTATTAGACTGCATATATCATCTTTGACCCTAAAGACATCATAAAAAAGAAGAAAAAGTCAATATAAAAAGAAACATTTATATTAGGAGTGTTATTATTTATTTACAATTCCTTTTTGTAATAAGAATTTTTTTTTTTTTTGCTTTATTTTTTTTTTTTTTTTTTGCTGAGACAATGTGACTTGCCCAAGGTCACATGTTAAGTGTCTGAGGTCATATTTGAACTCAGGACTTCCTGACTTCAGGGCTGGTTCTCTACACTGCGCCACCTAGCTGCCCCTGTAATAAGAATTTATAAAACAAATATTTATAATAGCTCTTTCTGTTATAGCAGCTGACAAATGAAGATCAGTTTACTTAAGCAGGAGCTGAAGACAAATTCTTTGGAATGGTCATAGTGAAAGGGTGCACTGTGAATCTGGTGTAATTTTTGCAATCAAAAACGAATCTAGTGAATAAGCTTATTTGCCTTTCAAAAGGGATTCATGACAATGAGATTGCCATTTGTAGGAAAACACTATGCCGCCATCATCTGTGCCTATCCTCCCATGATAAGGTAAAAAAATTTGACCTCAAAAAATTTTATGAAGACCTGAAGACAAGGACCATAAGAAAGAAGAAATAAAGACAAAAAGAAAAAAAGAAAGAAAGAATGAATGAAAGAAAGAAAGAAAGAAAGAAAGAAAGAAAGAAAGAAAGAAAGAAAGAAAGAAAGAAAAAGAAAGAAAGAACAAAGAAAGAAAAAGAAAGAAAGAAAAAAGAAAGAAAGGAAGAAGGAAGAAAGGAAGAAAGAAGGGAGGGAGGAAGGAAAGAAGGAAAAAGAAAGAAAAAAGGGAGGAAGGAAAGAAGGAAAAAGAAAGAAGTGAGGCACAGGAAAGCTGAAACTTGTACAAACAACTGATAATTTCACATTTTTTTAGTTGAATCTAAGATATTTGAAGGCAGAGACTATAATGTTTTTATCTTTGGATCCCCAGGTCTGAGCAAAGTCTCTGGCATTTAGGAGTGAATGCTGGTTGAATCAATGAATGCACATATAAATTAATGTTTAAATAAGAACTACTTGTAAAACTTCCAAAAATGCATAAGTAGGATTTTGAAATTTCCCAGGAAATTACTGTGAAAATGCAATATTTTTCAGTCATTTTACAAAACATCTTTCACGATCAATTTAAGGAACTACTCATTCCTATGTAATATAATTCTATCATTTTCATGTTGGGTAAAAGTTTCTTCCAGAAATTCCATCAGAAAAGAAAAAACAACTTTTTATTTGTTTGTTGTCTTTTGTTTGATTTCTATTATGAGGAAATACCATATTTTCCTTTCTAATCAGGTTACCTCTCATTCAAATGGAAATGGTTGGAAGATGAGCTACTTATTCAAGATTCTATTGCTTTTTAACACTTCATAATGGCCCAATAAAGCATTCATAGACATGGCACTTTAGAGCTTTAGACTGTGAGAGAAACCAATATAATAGTACCAAAGTTGTATCTATACAACTTTCCCTTCATCACACCTTGCGAACAGAATTTAAAGAATTATGCTGGATTTTAAAGCTGAGCAGGCATTTACACTGGACTCAAATGTTGCTCAATGTCTGAGGTTCTAAAAGCAATGTATATTGTAGAAACTCAGGGCAATATTCTTATGATGCCATTTTTCAAGGGATACAATAAGAGTTGATCAAGGAAATGATTAAATAGGCTTGGTAGACTGAGATACTGTTTTTTCCATGAAATACGTACTCACTATTTTTCAGAATGCTACTTAAAAACAATCACTGATGTAGCTAGAATCGCTAGCCTCAAAGAAAGGGACTATTATATTTATGTCATATCAACAATTTAAAAACTTGTAATTTGAAAGGAGTCAGCTCCTGTAGAGCATTAGCTGGGACTACATCCATCCTTGGAATTGTTCTCAGGTGAAACTCTGATAAATTAAACGGATGTCCTAATAAATGAGTGGTTCAGATTGCATAGAAACATGACCAATGCCAGGAGACAAGAGGCAGAAAATTCAATCTCTTGCAGAAGTTAAGGGTAGTTATGAGCCACAAAGATACTTTTACTAATCCTACCTTACCAATATAGCTCTGGGTGAAGAAGACAATTCACAAAATAGGGTGAAAGAAACAGATTTGTGGCAGCATCTTGGTTTAAATATAAATAGAGAGAAGAATTCAAATAGATATTTATATATCAAATAGATAGTTATATAGCTGCCTCAATTAGGCTGCACTGTTTGCCTAGTTTATGGGAAGGGGCTTTCTTTAGTTTAAATTGCTGTGCCTGTCTCAGTTTCCCTCAGTTGCAGTATCAGTTTCCCTCAGTTGCTGTCTTAGTTTCCCTCAGTTACAGTATCAGTCTCCCTTAATTGCTGTTTCAGTCTCCCTTAATTGGTCTGTCCCAGAATAGAATACCCACTTCCTGACTTTCAGAAATAATTGGACTCACATTCCAAAGTAATTATGAAACCTCCAGATGGTCAGCCTTGATCTACCTCTTATCTAAATGACCCAGCTTCTCCAGCAGCCCCCACCCCCTTATCTGTAGTCTTCTTTTCCAAGGCATCTCTTACTCCTACCTGTCAGAACTGAATTTATGGTCTCCTTGGACACCAGATGTGCTCAGCTGTTCCTATGAGTTCTTTGTCTCCCTGAGCTATAGGAATCCTATATAATGTTTGAAGTTCCTTGATAACATCGCTGTGTACTTTGTATTCGGTCGGCTAACATGGCTGTGGCTGTGTCAGTCTCTGGGCTGGACTGCATGCTTTGAGACATGAGTCCCAGTACTGATCCATAGCTATGGATTCTGAACTCTCAATTAACATCAATAAAGCATTACCTAATTTCCATGTGTGATACTGCCTCATTTTCTCCCTGAGCATTACAAAATCATTTCTTTGTTAATTTTGTAGTCTTTGGCAAGTCACTTAACCTTACTGTGATTCTGTTTCCTTATCTTTCAGATGAAACGGTTGGACTAAAATATCTAACAATAATGTTGGTACAAAATACAAATTAATTACCTTGAGATTTGGTGAGTTCCCCTAACAATAAGTCTTAAATTAGTGGGCTGGATTGTCACTGTTATAGTCACTATTTCTTTTGGGGATAGATAATGACTAAGTTTCTTGTCAATTCAAATCCTATGATTCTATGACCTTTATTGTTTCTTCCTTTTCTGTATCCTATGATTCCATAATCTTCTGAAGTGAATGCAACAACACACAAAAAGCTTTAGGAGAGATTATAAGTCTTCACCTCTTGGCAGGAAAAGATATATTTCTCATGATCATAGGCCCAAGAACAAAGAGTACTTTAGGGCTACTGGGTCTACAGGGATTACTGATAGCTGTGAAATCAGGAAGGTTCATATCTATCCTTATATACTTACTAGCTGTGTGACCCTGGGCAAGTTACTTCACCCTGTTTACCTCAGTTTTCTTATGTGTAAAAAGAACTTCAGAAAGAAAAGCAAACCACCTCAAAATCTTTGCCAAGAAAACTATAAATGAGGTCAAGAAGAGTCAGATATGACTGAACAATCTACCATATTCAGGCATTCTGCTAAGTTCTGGGAACACAAGACAGTCCTTGCCCTTAAGGAGATATAAGACAGTTGCAGCATCCTGAAGAAAGACTCCCATAAATGAGAGAATATCTCATAACCACCCCTTCCCACCAAATACTTCAGAATCCTGATCTTCCCTTCTAGCTCAATTTGCATAATCCACCTGTAAAATGGAATCTCTAAATGGGTGTCAGAGAACTTGAAGAACAATGAAAGAAGCCATCATCAGCTTTCAAGTTAATGAATTTCTGATGAGTTCAGGCTGAAGTGTCAGCTGACTTGAAGCCCTGGGAAGGGAGGTTCCACAAACAGACTGTTAGTCACTTTGAATTACTCTGCATTTTAAACAGGAAATCATCCAATTAGCTCACAGCTGTGGAGATAGAAATGCATCTTGCATATGATAAAATCAGAGAAAATGCACTAGAGTATTATATGGCCCTTTTAAGGGAAACCTGCTCTCCTTCTCCCCCACTGTTCTCAAATAAAATTTAATTTTCAAAGACATTTAAAATAATGTGGTAACTACAAATATATTGCAACTAATTAAAACACTTGGTGGGGGGAAACATTGCAATCTGCTCAAGGTACAAGGGAAAATGACATGTTGAGAATGATGGGAGACATTTAGCAAGAAGGTGGCAATTTCAAATGTTTTTACTACCTCTCTTGAGGACACCTAGATGCAATTCCACTTTTGATACCTATAACCTATATAATCCTGAGCAAGTCATTTAACCTCATTAACTCTTCATATTCTCATATGTTATAATGAAAATATTGAACTAAGTGACTTCTTAGTTTCTTTCTTGGTATAGATCACTGAAGCTCTCATCCTAAACGGGACTCATAATTCTGGAGACTTAGTAAATGAGAATAGGATAATCAATAGCTAATAAATAATTGAGGAGAAAGTAATATTATAGTAAAATTTTGTTCTAAATATAATTCATTGCAAAATACTGAATATTAAATTTTAAAATCTTACATACTTTCCCTTAATAAAAATACTGATTGAAATGTCTCATATTTTAACTTTCTTTTTTCTCTTCTCTCCTCCACCCCACTTTCACATCCCTCACCCCACAGAAGTAGAGTAGCTTTTACATTAATAAAGATGTCAAGAGAAAAGTAGAAATGTTTGCTAAGTGAGAAGCTCAAGATGACTTCCAATTTGTACAATATGGCAAAGTAAACATTTATATTTAAAATATAAATAAAGAGCTATAAACAAAGTTAATCTCTTTCTTGAGCCCCCACTTTTCTGTACTATGGTTGTGAGTAGGAAAGGCATATGTCATGCCCAAATTGTCACAGCAGATGACTGGCTTCTGTGGCTGTCACATTTCTCAATCTGTCCACACTGTAGTCCTGCCTTTTCCTAGTACCTGAGGTTTTTATTCTTTATTTCTTTATGTTCTACCCTTCCATGCCTCTGCTTTCCAATTTTTCTCAGTGCCTTGGTTTCTGTTATTTCTGTAACTGTATTTGCCTCATACACTCTCTCTCTCTCTCTCTCTCTCTCTCTCTCTCTCTCTCTCTCTCTC
>JAJPUD010023341.1:0-20114 GCA_023553655.1 Myrmecobius fasciatus
TGTGTGTGTGTGTGTGTGTGTATATATATATGTGTATATATATATATATATATGTATATATATATATACATATATATATATAAACTTAATTTTAGGCTCCTTGAGGAAATTAGGGGGAATGAAAAGGGGGAAAAGAATAATGTAAAAAAAAGTTCATAGTAAAGAACAAAAGAACAATCTATAAAAAAGTAAAGATATATACTCACGAACATAATTTCTTCTACCATTATATATCCTTTCTTGAACTGGTAATTTACTGTTATATATCTTAATCCTTCCTGCTGTTCTGTGGGGCACAATGTTCTTTTTTGCTTTCTTTTATTTTCTTTTTCTGTTTTTCTTTTCTCTATTCTTTTTTAAAGCAAGAAGGGAAAAAAAGAAAAAAAAAAGAAGGCACATGTAAAACTATACAAAAACAAACATTTCCATAAAATTCATGTTGTGGAAGAAAACATAAATTTCACTCCCCCCCAAAAAGACCTCAAGAAAAAATAAAGTTTAAAAAAAGTAAAAAGTATTCTTCACTCTGTATTCAGACGCAATCAGTTCTTTCCCTGGGGAAGAATAGCATTTTTCCTCATGTCCATTAGAGTAGTCTTAGATCAATATATGGCTGAGAATAACAGTCATTCATAGCTGGCCACCCACAACATCAATTAATTAGTACATTTCACTTTGCATGAGCTCATGGAGAACTTTCCAGGTTTTTCTAAGAGCATCTTGCTTATCATTTCTTATAGAACAATATATAGTATTTTATTATAACCACATATCACAATTTATTCTGCCCATTCTCCAACTGATGAACCTCCCCATCAATTTCTAATTCTTTGTCCTGAGAAAAGAGCTGCTATAAATATCTTTGTAAATATAGCTCCTTTTCCTTTTTTAAAAATCTCTTGTGTAAATTTAAATCTTTCTGAGACCATATCGAGCCCTCTATCTACCCAGTATACCATACTGAATCTCTATATCTATTATTACTACTTTTATTGGTATTAATTAAAAAAAAACAAGATTTAATAATCATTCATAGTACTTTAAAGCTTACAAAATAGGCATTTGATACTCATGATAGTGAGAAAAAAGAGTATGAATTTATTCTGCTATTTTATAGGGAAGATAATTGAATCTCAGACAATTTAAGTGGTTTGCCTATGTCCCCTCAACTAAGAGAGAATATGAGAACCTCAGTATTCTATTTCCTAATTAGTGTTCTTAGCATGTTACCATATTGTCTTGGAATGGGGGAAATTCAAAATAGATCTTTTTTATGGCACATACTGATAAAATATTCATTTGAATTTTTCTCTTTTTGAAACAGTAGTTTGTGCTCTTTTTGTGCTTCCAGACAGGTGGGCCTTTGTTCTCAAGAATTCCATTATGATTTATCTTTCCACTTTGGAAAGAATTTCTTCCTTTTCCCCATCCAAAACAGTCAAGTCAGATAATTACATATCACATCACCCATCAGTATTCTGACTAGATAAAGAATTTATACTCTGCATTAGGGAGATGGGGGAACTAAAACAAACAAAAATAGTTGAAAGTTCTTTTGTGACAAGAAGAAATGTATTACTTGAATGACATCAGTGAATTGTGATTTTGAAATCTTTATTTCATACCAGTTTCTTCTTTATGTAAAATAAATACGTACCAGTCCACATCCTCCAACAAGAAATGTTAGCACTAACTGTTGGTTGTCAGTGACAAAAATCAGATTTAATTGTTCATCCTGACATACTCTGGCACTCCATTAAACATAAATTACTACAGATCGAATATATGAATAACAACGAATAGGCCATCATTCTGAACACTTCAGTGGAAATAACGAATTACATCATAAGCTCATAAAAATTCAGAAAAGGCTAGAAGAGGTCAAGAGCTTGCTATAATTTCATGCTGTACATTTCTGCCTCAGTGTTCTCAAAGCCAATGTGTTAAGGATTATATCTTGTGGAGGAAGTCAGATTCCTTGATTGGTTCTTATTTAGATATTTTAATATAACTTGAGTGTACCACTCAGTAAATGAATGAGAATTTTTCCCTCATGTATGAATTATTAAAAGTTACATTGTAGACAGTATAATTAACAGAGGTTTATTCAATAGCATTTCAGTTTCAAAAGTTTTCATTTTTTTCTTAATAAGGAAAAGTAACTAAACAATATGTTGTTCAATTACATTAATGCTTTACTTCATACATCACTGTGTTATATAATTCAGAATAATGAATGAAACAATATAAAATAATAAGATTTCCTTTTCCTTTGCCCATGATTCTCAAAACTTTTTCAGGGGCTTTGTAGAGGATGATTGGGAAGCATAGAGTTTACTTACACTTTAGAGAGAAATTGTTTAAGAAGATTTAGCAACCTTTCTGTGTGAGTCTTGTCATTAATATCACATGACTCTTGTCAAGTGTTGTTAACGAATCAATGATATGGGGACATATTTTAATGCCATGGTAAAAGCACTGAGTTTCTGGTAAGTATTTGGGCTCACTCCCAAAACAATCCCTTCCTTCCTGTGTGTCTTAGAGCAAATTACTTAGATTCCCTACATCTTAATTTCTTCATCTTAAAATGGACATTGTGACTTTTGAGGTATCTTATAAGTTCTATATCTGTGATTTTTATTCAACTAGCATGTATTAAGCATTTACTACTTAATATGTGTCAAATTCTTTGTTAAGCCTAGTTGACTAAAGAAAGGAAAAAAAAAGAATTCCTTTTCTTAAAAATATCATGGTTCTTTAAATGATAAAGGTAGACTTTGTCATATAGTTATGAACCCATGAATGAGCAAATCTTTATACTGACAATGTCATATGTTAGAAAGGGCCCTTCAAGGGATGTTATAATTTCCAAATTTCTAGCACTAAAACTTGGTGTTTGATCTTAAGGAAGTCACTTCATTTCCTTGGTCTTCAATTTCTGCATCCTTCAAACGCCATAAAATCTTTTATACAGCCCACATTCGCTTTTCACTCATGGGGCTGTTGTAATAATGAAATGTGATACTTATATTTTGAATGCACCTTAGAAAGCATATCCTTGAGGGGATGCGAGAAGTACCCTAACTATTCCCTTTTATAGCTTCCTATTTTAACAAATTGTTTTTGCTAATTTGATGCTAAGCTCAGTTGTTTCTGTTACAGAAAGATTATCAATCCTGTCAAAGTCCCTTAAATTCATCTCCAGATAGCAAAATTCTTTTTTTTTATTAAAGCTTTTTATTTGTATAACATATATATGGGTAGTTCCCCAACATTGATCTTTACAAAGCTTTCCATTACAAATTTTACCCCCAGTCCGCTCCCCTCCCCTAGATGGCAGGAAGTCCACTACATGTTAATAATGTTGAAATGCTTGAGAAGTTATGCAAGAAAAATTCTATCTACAAGGAAAAAAAAAGAATCAGAGAAAGGCAACACAATGCAAGCAAATGTCAATAGAGATCATGAAAATGTTACGTTGTGGTCCATATTTCATTTCCCTCTCTCTGGGTGTATATGGTTTTCTTCAGTGAACAATTGGAACTGGTTTGAGACAATTCTTTGTTGCAGAGAGCCATGTCCATCAGAATTGATCAACATGTAATACTGTTGTTGCTGTGTATGATGATCTCCTGGTTCTGCTCGTTTCACTCAGCATCAGTTCATGCAAGTCTCTCCAGGCCTCTCTGAAATCGTCCTGCTGGTCGTTTCTTAGAGAGCAATAATATTCCATAACATTCATATACCATAATTTATTCAGCCATTCTCCAATTGATGGGCATCCCTTCAGTTTCCAGTTTCTAGCCACTACAAAAAAGGCTGCCACAAACATTCTTGCACATGTGGGTCAGATAGCAAAATTCTTGTTGCTTCTCCCCAGTTTTGTCTCTCAGAAGAGTCCTTTTAACTTGAGAAAAGGATTAAAGTATAGGAGGAAAGGAAAGGGAGGAAGACATTCTGGCAAAGGGAGAGTTCAATTTTTATAAGCGTCCCCTTCAAAGTACCTCACTGGAACCTGGTAAGCATTCTCAGCAATAAAAGAAAATCCATTTTGAAAAAAAAAGAGAAGAAAACATATCCTTGAAAAGATGTAGTTTTGGAAAATGCAAAGGCATTTGAGAAATGCAAGTCATTGCTGTTTCCATCACAGCAGCCACACTTTCATCTAATGGCTTTGGAAAGAGAAATTTTCCATACAAATTAAGGCTTCCTGTTGGTAACAAAATTATCTGTTTTCATTTTTATCGTTTGGAATAGAAATTTTTATTCATTTACATTTTTATGGCTTACTGAAGAGAGAACACTCAACATTACTTAACCTTCCTGGATAACTCAGAATCATTATTACTAACAAAAATGTCTGGCTGTTGTAGTCATTATAGGAACATAGGAATTGCTACAATGGACCTTCAAGTTTACTTATTCCATTCCACTTCCATTTGACACATGAGAAACCAAAGGTGACAAGACCTAAGTGGCTTCCCTAGTTAGTAAAGGTATTAATATGTGGGAAGATGTGGATATATATACAAGTTGACCATCTCCAAATTCACTCTACCATACTGCAATTGAGTTTTATATTTTCACTTAGAGATCTATTTGCCTCTCCATAAAATGATCCCCAAATTGCTATTCTTTTATAGGCTTTTTTTTGGCCATTTCCTTTCATTGTTATCTTCTAATTTTTTCCTGTTGTATTTGTGGCCCTTTTAATAAGTTATGTTCTTATGAAACATACCGATGATTTTGGAGAGGGCTATAAAATGGTTTTACTTCACAACACAAAAATTGGTAAACTTTTAGCAACTGTATATTTTCCCATTTAAAAACTTAAAAAAAAAGCTGTTCTTAGTTGTATACTAGTCAGATGAGGTTTCCAGAAATGTGACCTCCAGGATAATAATGTATAAAAAGTATTATTATGTGAATATACCATGAAGATATTATTTTCTTAATGTGATTATTCCCTTGTGCAGAAATTTCTTGTATGAAAACAGACCAAACTTGTGAGCTCCTGAGACCTTCCCTCAGACCCAGTCAAACTGAGCCTCTGAATTGGTTCTGGAGTGAGGGCTCCACCAAACACTTGGACTACAACACACTTCTATCAAATATCTACTTTGAAAGAACATCTGAGGTCAGTTTTAGATGGGCAGGGGATTGAGCAGCTCCCAGCGCTCAGACGCCAGTGCGCAGCCGGGGTGCAAGTCCGGGGCTGGGAAGGACCAGAAGATTTTAGGCTGCCAGGAAGTCCCTGGGAGATGCTTGGGGCACTTTGCTCTGCATGCGGGCAGGTGCTTTGGCAGGTCTACCTTTGATAAAGGGTGGATTGAGAGCAGCTGAAAGTGTGGTCCTAGTGCGGATCTAGACAGATCAGCCCCAGACCCGAAGTCAACTCGGCAAATTGCCCCAGGGCAAATTGAAATCCCTGCTGCTGCTGCTGCTGCTGCTGTTGCTGCTGCTGCTGCTACTGCAGAATTCCCTGCTGGTTACTGATACCTCAGCTGAAAATCATGAGCAAGAAGAAGAGAGCTCTCACCATAGACAGCTTTTACAGAGAGAAACTAGAGAAGTCCCCAGATTCTGAGATTCTGAAAACAATCCCAGATAAAGCCACAAAAGTGGACTTAAGCTGGTCTCCCTTTCAGAAGGCTTACCTGGAAGATTGCATAAAGAATCTCAAAAGAGAGCTAGAAGAAGATTGGGGAAATAAATTGAGAGCAGTGCAAGAAGGAAATATCGCCCTGCAACAGAGATGTGAAAAACTGGAAAATAAGTCTGGTGAATTGGAAAAAGTCACCAACTCACTGGAAAATAAAAATAGTGAACTGGTGAAAGACAACAATTCACTGAAAAACAAAATTAGTGAATTGGAAAAAGACAACAATTCACTGAAAAAAAATGAGTAAATTGGAAAAAGTCAACAATTCACTAGAAAATAAAAAATAGTGAATTGGAAAAAGATAACAATTCACTGAAAAACAAAATTAGTGAATTGGAAAAAGACAAATAGAAGTAAATGACTCAACAAGACTTCAAGAATCAAACAAAAACAAAAAAAAATTAAAAAATAGAAGAAAATATGAAATATCTCCTAGGAAAAACAACTGACTTGGAAAACAGATCCAGGAGAGACAATCTAAGGATTATCAGACTCCCTGAAAGTCACGATGAAAAAAAGAACCTTGATGCTATCTTCCAGGAAATCATGAAAGAGAATTGCCCTGATGTTTTAGAATCAGAAGGCAAAATTGGCATTGAAAGAATTCACCTATCAACTCCTGAAAGAGACCGCAAAATTAAAACCCCAAGGAATATCGTGGCCAAATTTCAGGACTATTGCACCAAGGAAAAAATATTACAAGCTGCTAGAAAAAAAAACAGTCCAAATACCAAGAAACTGTTATTAGAATTACACAGGATCTGTCAGCTTCCACATTGAAGGATTAGAAGGGCCTGGAATCAGATATTCTGAAAGGGAAATGAATTTGGATTATAGCCAAGAATAACCTATCCAGCTAGAATGAGCATTATCCTCCAGGGAAGAAGATGGTCATTTAATGATATAGGTGAATTTCCACTATTTCTAATGAAAAGACCAGATGTGAACAAAAAATTTGACCTCCAAACACAGAACTCTAGAGAAGCGTAAAAAGGTAAAAAGGAAAGAAATCTCGAGAACTATATCTCTACTAGGGGTATCCTTAAAGAAAAGGGGTATAATTTGATTTTGCTTTGATAATAATCAAAAAGACATTAGAGGTGTAAGGTACATCATACTGTAAAAAAGGGGGGAGGGGAAAGGAGGTAAAATAAAGTAAAAATAAAAAGGTGGTAAAATAAGGCAAAGTTTCATGAAGAGACATAGAAAATCTAATATAATTGAGGGAAAGAAGGGAGGGCGATGAGTATTGTGTAAATCTTACTCTCATTATATTGGGCTCTAAAAGAGTATATCAGATGCATTTGATTTCAGGGAAAAACTTGGACCTCTGTATAGGGAAGTAAGAGAGAAAGGAGGAAAAGAAAGGGATAATTTATTAGAAGGATTAGGGGAAAGGTATAAAAAAAGAGGGAGGGTTCTAAAGAGGGGAGGACTGTTAGAGGGAGATGGTCATCAAAAACAAAATACTGGGGATGGGGGAAGAGAGTAAGGGGAAAGGGAAGAGAAAAACATAACTTTGGGTAAATAAGATGGTAGGAAATATAGATATAGTCATTTTAACTGTGAATGTGAATGGGATGAACTCTCCCATAAAACGGAAACAGATAGCAGACTGGATTAAAAGCCAGAATCCTACAATATGTTGTTTACAAGAAACACATCTAAAACATAGAGATACATACAGAGTGAAGGTAAAGGGCTGGAGCAGAAACTTTAATGCTTCAAGTGAACAAAAAAAGCAGGGGTAGCAATCCTTATCTCAGATCAAGTAAAAGCAAAAATAGATCTAATTAAAAGAGATAAGGAAGAAAACTATATTTTACTAAAGGGTACCATAGACAATGAAGCGGTATCAATACTAAACATATATGCACCAAGTGGTATAGCATCCAAATTCCTAGAGGAGAAACTAACAGAGATGCAAGGAGAAATAGACAGTACAACTATATTAGTGGGGGATCTCAACCTTGCTCTCACAGAATTAGATAAATCAAACCACAAAATAAATAAGAAAGAAGATAGGGAGATTAACAAAATGTTAGAAAAGTTAGGTATGACAGATCTCTGGAGGAAATTGAATGGGAATAGAAAAGAGTATACTTTTTCCTCAGGGGTTCATGGAACTTATATGAAAATTGATCATGTGTTAGGGCATAAAAATCTGAAAGTAAAATGCAGAAAAGCAGAAATAGTAAATGTATGATTCAGATCATGATGCAATAAAACTCACATGTAATATAAGGCCAGGAGAAAATAGACCAAAATCGAATTGGAAATTAAATAATGTAATCCTGAAGAATGAATGGGTGAAAGAGCAAAATATCGACATAATAGATAATTTCATCCAGGAGAACGACAATAATGAGACAACATATCAAAATTGCTGGGATACGGTGAAAGCAGTTATAAGGGCTAACTTTATATCTCTAGATGCTTTTTTGCATAAAATAGAGAAAAAGAAGTTCAATGAATTAGGGTTACAATTAAAAAAAACTAGAAAAAGAGCAAATTTAAAACCCTCTATTAAATACCAAATTGATAATTCTGAAAATAAAAGGTGAGATTAATAAAATTGAAAATAAGAAAATTATAGAATTAATAAATAAAACTAAGAGTTGGTTTTATGAAAAAAAACTACAAAATAGATAAGCCTTTAGTTAATTTTATCAGAAAAAGGAAAGAGGAAAATCAAATTGTTAGTCTCAAAAATGATAAGGGAGGATTTTCCTCCAATGAAGAGGAAATTAGAGTAATAATTAGGAGTTCCTATGCCCAACTTTATGCCAATGAATTTAATAATCTAAATGAAATGGAGGAATATCTACAAAAATGTGGATTGCCCAGGTTAACAGAAGAGGAAATAAATTATTTAAATAGCCCCATTTTAGAAAAAGAAATAGAACAAGCTATTAATCAATTCCCTAAGAAAAAATATCCAGGGCCAGATGGTTTTACATGTGAATTCTACCAAACATTCCAAGAACAATTAATTCCAATACTATACAAAATATTTGAAAAAATAGGGACAGAAGGTATACTACCAAATTCCTTCTATGATACAGATATGGTGCTGATAGCTAAACCAGTTAGGATGAAAACAGAGAAAGAAAACTATAGACACACCCTAAAATTTTAAATAAGATTTTAGCAACAAGATTATAGAAAGTTATCTCCAGGAGAATACATCTTGTCCAAGTAGGATTTATACCAGGAATGCAGGGCTGGTTCAATATCAGGAAAACTATTAGCATAATCAATTATATTAATCACTAAACTAACAAAAACCATATGATTATCTTCATAGATGCAGAAAAAGCATTTGATAAAATCCAACACCCATTCCTATTAAAAACACTGGAGAGTATAGGAATAAATGGGCTTTTCCTTAAAATTATTAGTAGCATCTACTTAAAACCAACAGCAAGCATCATATGTAATGGAGACAAACTAGAACCATTCTCAATAAGATGAGGAGTGAGACTAGGCTTCCTACTGTCACCATTACTATTTAATATTGTATTAGATATGTTAGCTTTGGCAATAAGAGAAGAAAAAGAGATAAAAGGAATTAGAGTAGGTAATGAAGAAACCAAATTATCACTCTTTGCAGATGACATGATGGTATACTTAGAGAATCCTATAGACTCAACTAAAAAACTACTAGAAACAATTTACAACTTTAGTAAAGTTGCAGGATTCAAAATAAATCCACATAAATCATCAGTATTTTTATATATTACCAACAAAGTTCAGCAGCAAGAGATACAAAAAGAAATTGCATTCCAAATAACGCATGATAGTATAAAATAATTGGGAATCTATCTGCCAAGGAAAAGTCAGAAACTATACGAACTAAACTACAAAACACTTTCCACAGAAATAAAATCAAACCTACTCAATTGGAAAAACATTAAGTGCTCATGGGTAGGCTGAGCGAATATAATAAAAATGACAATACTACTCAAACTAATTTACTTATTTAGTGCCATACCAATCAAACTCCCAAGAAATTATTTTTCAGATCTAGAAAAAATAGTAGCAAAGTTCATTTGGAAGAACAAAAGGTCAATAATTTCAAGGGAATTAATGAAAAAAAAAAGACAGATGAAGGTGGCCTTGCTGTACCAGATCTAAAACTATATTATAAAGCAGCGGTCATCAAAACCATTTGGTACTGGCTGAGAAATAGAACAGTTGATCAGTGGCATAGGATAGGAATGTCAGGACAAGCTAGGTAATAACTTTAGCAATTTAGCCTTTGATAAACACAACGACCCCAGCTTTTGGGATAAGTACTCACTAATCGGCAAAAACTGCTGGCAAAATTGGAAACTAGTGTGGAAGAAATTAAGGCTGGACCCACATCTAACACTGCACACCAAGATAAGATCTAAATGGGTTCATGATCTAGATATAAAGAGTGATATTATAATCAAATTAGAGGAACATAGTATAGTTTACCTCTAAGACCTGTGGAGATGGAATAAATTTATGTCCAAAGAAGATCTGGAACTCTTAATTGAACACCAGATATATAATTTTGATTATATTTAGTTAAAAAGTTTCTGTACAAACAAAACTAATGCAGACAAGATTAGGAGGGAAGCATCAAATTGGGAAATCATCTTTACATTTAAGGGTTCTGATAAAGGTCTCATCTCCAAGCTACATAGAGTATTGTCTCATATTTATAAGAATTTAAGCCATTTTCCAATTGATAAATGGTCAAAGGATATGAACAGACAATTTTCAGATGGTGAAATTAAAACTATTTATATTCATATGAAAAGGTGCTCCAAATCACTATTTGGAGGGGGGAAAATCATGATCAGAGAAATGCAAATTAAGACAACTCTGGGGTACCACTACACACCTGTCAGATTGGCTAAAATGACAGGAAAAGATACAAATGAATGTTGGAGGGTATGTGGGAAGACCGGGACACTGATGCATTGTTGGTGGAGCTGTGAACGGATCCAACCATTCTGGAGAGCAATTTGGAGCTATGCTCAAAAAGTTATCAAACTGTGCATACTCTTTGACCCAGCAGTGTTTCTATTGGGCTTATATCCCAAAGAAATCATAAAAGAAGGAAAGAGCCCCACATGTGCAAGAATGTTTGCGGCAGCTCTTTTTGTAGTGGCTACATACTGGAAACTGAATGGATGCCCATCAATTGGAGAGTGGCTGAATAAATTATGGTATATGAATGTTATGGAATATTATTGCTCTGTAAGAAACGACCAATAGGAGGATTTCAGAGAGGTCTGGAGTGACTTGCATGAACTGATGCTCAATGAAGTGAGCAGAACCAGGAGATCATTATTCACGGCAATAACAATACTATATGAGGATCAATTCTAATGGACATGACTCTCTTCAACAATGAAATGCTTCAAACCAGTTCCAATTGTTCGGTGAAGAGAGCCATATACACCCAGAGAGAGGGATGTGAAATGTGGACCATAACATAACATTTTCATGTTCTCTGTTGAGGTTTGCTTGCATTGTATTTCCTTTATCGGATTATTCTTTCTTGTAGATACTATTTCTCCTGCACAAAAAATGATGCAATAACTATACATATATTCGATTTCTTAAGTATTCTAACATAATTATCATGTAGTGGATATCCTGCCATCTAGGGGAGGGGTGGGGAGTAGGGGGGAAAAATTTGTAACAGAAAGCTTTGTAAGGGTTAATGTTTAGGAATTACCCATACATATGTTTTGCAAATAAAAATATTAATTAAAAAAAAGAAATCATGAGTCTTTTAATTTAAAAGCAATAAAGGCAGCTAGTTGGTGTAGTGCATAGAACAGTGGCTCTGAAGTCAGGAGAATGTGAGTTCAAATCTAGTCTTAGACATTTAACATATGGATAAGTCATTTAAACCCAATTGCCTCAAGTGTATGTGTGTATATACACATATACATGCATACATATATCTATTGAAAAAATCCCTTTTCTCAAAAATCTCATGGTCTTTTAAGTATCAAAAGTTGTCTATATCATGTGGTTATCAATTAGTGGACAAATCTTTATAGGCAGTGGTATGATATGTTTGAAAGGGTCCTTCACTGAATAATATAATTTTCAAATTTTAGCACTAAAATATTTTTTCTTTAAATTGAAGCTTTTTATTTTCAAAACATGTGTAGATAATTTTCAGCATTCACCTTTGCAAAACCTTGTGCTGTAAATTTATTTTTCCTTCCCTTCCCCCATCTTCTGACCTAGAAGGCAAGTAATCCATTATGTTAAATATGTGCAATTTTTCTATACACATTTCTACATTTATCATACTGCACAAGAAAAATCATATCAAAAAAGAAAAATGAGAAAGAAAACGAAATGCAAGTAAACAACAATAAAAAATAATGTTGTTATCCACATTCAGTGCCCACAGTTCTCCCTCTGGGTGCAGATCGCTCTTTTCATCACAGGACCATTGAAAGTGGCCTAACTCACATCACCATTAAAAAGAGTCACGTCTGTCAGGATTGAACATAGCATAATCATACTACTGCTGTGAACAATGCTCTCCAGATTCCACTCATTTCACTCAGCATCATTTCCTTCAAGTCTCTCCAGGCCTCTCTGAAATCATTCTGCAGGTCATTTCTTACAGAACAATAATATTCCATAACATTCATGTACCATAACTTATTTAGCCATTCTCCAACTGATGGGCATTCACACAGTTTCCCATTTTCTTTCCATTACAAAAAAGGTTTCTAGCACTAAAACTTGATGTTTGATCTTAAGATTCTCTAATATATTTAGAAAAACATTAGAATGGACCCTGATGAAGAAATGCAGAAAAGATTACAGTGATTCATTTATCCAACCCACTGTAGCACAGGAAGACAGATAGTACAAAGAGTCTAGTCTGTGGACACTCTGGACAATTAAGAGCATCCAGTGCACAGAATTATCCACTTCCCAAAGTGATGCTGGGGACAAGGCAAAAGGCGTTCTCAGGAGAGCTTCCTGTTCTATAAACAGGATATTCTGATGAGGACAGATGTAAATTGACAACTTTGTTAATTGTTACCCAGTTTCAGGTCTCAAATCAAATGCAGATTGAGAAGGGACAAGCACAAGGGACTAGCATTTTCATATAGAGATGCATTCATTTGTGTATGGAAAAAGGAGGAATTTCAGAAGCAAGAATCAGAGGTGTGACTGAGACCTCAAGGTCAGAGCAAGATATCACTTCCAACATTTAGTACATCCTGTAGAGATAAAGCAAGAACAGAAACCCCAGAGCAAAGGAGAAGCATATATTTCTATTTTATAGAAGCAGCCAATCTACTCTATAGACTATATGGGTTAGGAACTTGGACAGCTCAGACCAGAAGGCAGCAATCAGACTGTGCTGAATCTGACTTCTTTGGGAGCACTAAAAACTTGGAGGCCCTCAATCCATTCCTGAGATCCTGGATAATATAACACCCAATGCAAGAAAGCAGCAACAGAACCAGCTAAAACTTTCTCTCTAGACTTGTGACAGGGGCCATATTTAACATCTAGTATGATGTCAGGAATTAAATACCTCCAGCATAATGAATTTCTATTTTAGGAAAGCTCAAGACACAAAGTAAAATAAGAGATTGATAATAGGGCATCTACAAACAGCACATCAAGGAAAAACACAGCTTGGGCTCAAAATCAACTAGAATTCCTAGAAGAAATGAAATAAAAAACATTTTTAAAGAGAGGTTTTTTTTTTTTGTTAGTTTTGTTTTGTAAAATGAGAGTATTTAAGGATCAAGTGAAAACCACTAAACTGAACTCTTATTAGCATAATTGTCAACCAGAATTCTGGAGAAATAATGATAAAAATATGTAATCCATGTCCTGAAAGAAAAGTAAGGGACTCAGTATCAAATAAGACAAATCATTTTCCTAGGATATTGACGTTGTAGAAAACTGCTTTAATTGTTTCAGCATTCAGTTACAAGACCTTATATGGGATTTCAATACATAGTTTAAGAAGTGGGGATCTAGCATAAGCCCTTCTCCATCTCAGGATGTTAGGTGGTCCTAATGTAGAAAATTTAATTAATGATATAGAAGGTATGACTTGATATAGTTATCATTTCTACAGTTAGATGATTTACTTCCAATGATTAGACAAGAATTTTCTTAAGTATTAACTTAAATTCCTCTGGTAGGCATTTTAGGCCCTCCACAAACTGGCCTCATCCTATCTATGCAAACATATTAATTATTAATAAATAATTCCAGTTCCTTCTATTAACTTTTATCTACAAAGTTATACATTATCTAATTGTGAAATCATATCTTCTATGCTGGTTCATTTTCATCCTTCATAACTACTGTGTAATATTGTACACTATTCAAAACCTTTTCCTCTGGGTTATTCTCTACTCTTGATTTCATGACTATCATTTGTCGGTTCTCTTCCTATCAGTCTGATTATTCCTTCCCAGGCACATTTGTTGGATCTTTATTCTTGCCTAGCATACTAAATGTCTGAGTTCCCCAGGCTAGTCAAAGTCTCCTTCTATTTTCCCTCAATTCTTTCCCACTTAGTGATCTTATCAGCTACCATGTGTTTAATCATCTTTTAAAATATTTATTTATTTTTAACATTCATTTTTAAGAATTGAAGTTACCAATTATTTCCATTTCTCCAGCCCTTCTCCCTCCCGTCCATTGACAAAGTTAGTGAAATGATATCAATTATACGTGGGAAATCATGCAAAACATATTTCCATGTTGCAAAAAAAAAGAAAACTAAAGAAGGGCTTGAAAAAAAAGTATGTTTCAAATTTCACTGAGTTCATCAGTTTTCTCTGTGTAGAAGCATAACATTTTTCCATGTGAGTCCTTTGGAATTATTTTGGATCATTGTTTTGATTAGAGAAGCTAAGTCTTTCTGAGTTTATTAGCATTGGAATATTGCTATTAATATGTACAGTGTCCTTTTGGTTCTGTTCTCTTTGAATCAGTTCATATAAGTCTTTTTAAGTTTTTCTGAAATTATCCTGAACCTGGAACTCCAAAGTGAGTACTCTACCCACTGTGTCTCCTTAGCTGCCCCACATTCCAAGATTCTTAAAGACCTTGTCATCATTGCTGTTCAGTTATTTCCATCTTGTCAGACTCTTTTTGGTCTTATTTGGGGTTTTCTTAGCAAAAATATTGAAATGGTTTGTCATTTCCTTTTTAAGCTTATTTTACAGATGAAGAACTGAGGTAAAGAGGTGTTAAGTGACTTGCCAAGGGTAAAACAGCTAGTAAACAGTCTCAGGCTGGATTTGAAATCAGTTCTTCCTGACTCCAAGGCTGCCACTCTATCCACTGTTCCATTTAAATATTCAGCAGGTGTGATTGCTACTATTGATGAGTGAACTTTAAAAATCCACTAAGTAAGGTGCCATAAGACTGGAGACCAATTAATATCCTTATTTTCAAAAGTGAAAAAATTGGATTTGGTAAACTGCAAGGTAATCATTGTATAGTTAACTTTGTCTCAGTTTCCTCATGTGTAAAATGAGCTGGAAAAAGAATGTCAAACCATTCCATATCTTTGCTAAAAAAAAACTTAAATGTGATCATGGAGAGGCAGACATAAGTGAAAATAGCTGAACAACAGCAATCCAATTGACTTAGTTTATCTTAATAAAATTGTGGATTAATGGAATGTTTTTAAATACTTAAAAAGGGGCAAAATTTTTACGAAGAGACAAAATGGGCAATTAAGCCAATGGATTACCTAATCATTTTAAGATCCTGGAAATAACTTTGTGAAAAGTAAATAAATTCCAAACTAAAAAAACTATTTAAGATTCAAAGGAGAAGGCAGAAATCAGTAGCTCCATGATACTGTTCTTATAAAAGTTAAATGCTGTGGATGTTGGCATAACTGAATCTGAGCCTAAATTTTTTAAACTTTAAATACTTTAGGACCATAAATAGCAAATATTGTTGCTGGAGGTCAGACCACATGGCTTGTGGAAAGAAGAAGGAATGATTTGAGTTCAGGGAAATTGGGTGCAAAATTCTGGTCCTTCTACTTGATTTGAGGTTTCACCTGATCTTGTGAGAGTCAGTTTCTCCATTTATAAGATGAAAGAATTGAATTAGATAGCCCATAATCTTTTTTAATTTTACATATGTAATTCTAGGAACAATGGCTATACCAATGAGGTCGGCAACTAGTGAAATAGAGTCATTCATATATTTCTTTTTTTTTGTCATTCATATATTTCAAAGAAGGCATGCATGGAAATATTGCTGGAAGAATACTTGTTAAGGAGCCAAGATGGTAGAGATCAGACAGGAGTCTCTGTAACCTCCTCTAACCTTCCCTCAAACCAACAACATATGAAGCCTCTAGACTGATTTTGAAGCAAAAAAATCAACAATATCTGGAGGACAACACGATTCTAAAAGAAGATACTCTGGAAGAACTTCAAAACAGGTCTGTTTTAATTGGGCAGTGGGGTGGTCTGCTGAACCCAGACTGCAGCACAGGGAGACCAGGGCAGGGAGCTGGAGCAGGGAGCTGGAACAGGAGTTGGAACAGGAGTGGGAACGTTGTGCTTTTCACACACCTGGGAGTCTTCTGCAGGCCTCTTGGGCCAATCTGTCCTTATTGTGGGCAGGTGGTTTGGAGGGTCTGCCTTTTGTAGGGGGTAAACTGTGAACCACTGAATCCCTGATGAGCATCATAGCTAGCTGCCATTAGACAGCACCCTAGGGCAATCAATCAGTAGGACTGTTCAGCACCTGAAATAATTCAATCAGCAGAACTGCCTAGTACCTGAAATAATTCAATCAGCAGAACTGCCCCAGGGTGAACTAAAGCAGAACAGCCGAGCACCTGACATAATTCAATCAGCAGAACTGCCCAGTACCTGAAATAACTCAATCAGCACAACTGCCCCAGGGCAAATTAAAGCAGCTGTCCCACCTTTGCCTTAAACAGACCTCATACCTTTAAAAAAATGAATAAAAAACCAAAAAGAGTTCTCACCATAGACAACTTTTATGGAGAGAAGGAAGAACAGACCTCAAATCCTGAGGCCCCTAAAGGTAAAGCAACTCCAGAAAAAGCCCCAAAGAGAGACACAAACTGGACTCCATGTCTCAAGGCTTTCTTTGAAGATTACATAAAGGATCTTAAAACAGAGTTAGAAGAAACATGGGGAAACGAAATGAGATCACTGCAAAATAAAATAGAAAAAATGGAAAAAGAATGCAATGAACAAAAAAATGTAATTGGTCAATTGCAAAAGGAACTAAAAACAGTAACTGAAGAAAAGACATTAAAAATTAGAATCGAACAATTGGAAATGAATGACTCATCAAGACTTCAAGAATCAGTCGAACAAAAAGAAAAAAATGAAAAGATAGAGAAAAACATGAAATATCTCCTAGGAGAAACAACTGACCTGGAAAATAGATCTAGGAGAGACAATCTAAGGATTATAGGGCATCCTGAAAGCCATGATGAAAAAAAGAACCTAGAGACTATCTTCCAGGAAATCATAAAAGAAAACTACCCTGATATTTTAGACCCAAAAGGCAAAATACTCCTTGAAACAATCCACCGATCACCTCCTGAAAGAAACCCAAAAATTAAGTCGCCCAGAAAGATCGTGGCTAAATTCCAGAACTATCATACCAAGGAAAAGATATTACGAGAAGCCAGAAAGAAACAATTTAAATATTGGGGAGATACAATTAGGATCACACAGGACCTAGCAGCTTCTACTTTGAAGGATCGAGGGCCTGGAATCAGATATTCCGAAGGGCAAAGGAACTTGGATTACAGCCAAGAATAAGTTACCCAGCTAGAATGAGCATCATCTTCCAGGGAAGAAGATGGTCATTCAATGATATAGGAGAATTTCACCTATTTTTTTTTAATTTTTTTTATTAAAGCTTTTTATTTGTATAACATATGTATGGGTAGTTCCCCAACATTGATCTTTACAAAGCTTTCCATTACAAATTTTACCCCCAGTCCCCTCCCCTCCCCTAAATGGCAGGAAGTCCATGACATGTTAATAATGTTGAATTACTTGACAAGTTATGCAAGGAAAATCCTATGTACAAGAAAAAAAAGAAAATCAGAGAAAGGCAACACAATGCAAGCAAATATCAATAGAGATCATGAATATGTTATGTTGTGGTCCATATTTCATATACCTCTCTCTGAGTGTATATGGTTTTCTTCAGTGAACAATTGGAACTGGTTTGAGACAATTCTTTGTTGCAGAGAGCTATGTCCATCAGAATTGATCATCATGTAATACTGTTGTTGCCGTGTATGATGATCTCCTGTTTCTGCTCGTTCACTCAGCATCAGTTCATGCAAGTCTCTCCAGGCCTCTCTGAAATCGTCCTGCTGGTCGTTTCTTACAGAGCAATAATATTCCATAATATTCATATACCATAATTTATTCAGCCATTCTCCAGTTGATGGGCATCCTTTCAGTTTCCAGTTTCTAGCCACCACAAAAAGGGCCGCCACAAACATTCTTACACATGTGGGCCCTTTCCCTCCTCTAAGATCTCTTTGGGATATAGGCCCAGTAGAAACACTGCTGGGTCAAAGGGTATGCACAGTTGGACAACTTTTTGGGCATAGTTCCAAATTGCTCTCCAGAATGGTTGGATCCGTTCACAGTTCCACCAACAATGTATTAGTGTCCCAGTTTTCCCACATCCACTCCAACATTCATCATTATCTTTTCCTGTCATTTTAGCCAATCTGACAGGTGTGTAGTGGCATCTCATAGTTGTCTTAATTTGCATTTCTCTGATCAATAGTGATTTGGAGCAACTTTTCATATGACTAGAGATGGTTTTAATTTCATCATCTGAAAATTGTCTGTTCATATCCCTTGACCACTTATCTATTAAAGAGTGTCTTGAATTCTTATATATATGAGACAATTCTCTATACATTTTAGAAATGAGGCCTTTATCAGAACGATTAAATGTAAAGATGATTTCTCAATTTGATGCCCTGATATTTTAGACCCACAAGGCAAAATAGTCCTTGAAACAATCCACCAATCACCTCCTGAAAGAAACCCCAAAATTAAGTCCCCCAGAAATATCGTGGCTAAATTTCAGAACTATCATACCAAGGAAAAGATATTACAAGAAGCCAGAAAGAAACAATTTAAATATTGGGGAGCTACAATTAGGATCACACAGGACCTAGCAGCTTCTACTTTGAAGGATCGAAGGGCCTGGAATCAGATATTCCAAAGGGCAAAGGAACTTGGATTACAGCCAAGAATAAGTTACCCAGCTAGAATGAGCATTATCTTCCAGGGAAGAAGATGGTCATTCAATGATATAGGAGAATTTCACCTATTTCTACTGAAAAGACCAGAACTGAACAAAAAATTTGATCTGCAAACACAGAACACAAGAGAAACATAAAAAGGTAACAAGAAAAAAAAACTCTTGAGAACTATAATTATGTTATAGATACTTATAGAATGAGGGTTGATTTTATGAATCTACTATTACATTATGATTATGATAGGATTACTGTGATTTTATGATTATTATGATATGATTATTGTGATTTTATAATTATTATGATATGATAAACTGAAAAAGAAATTAGATGTAGAAAAGGGATAAAACTGGAAGAAGAGGAAAAAGAGGTAAAATAAGGGTAATTACATCACATGTAGAGGCAAAGAAAACCTAAAATAATTGAGGGGAAAAAAGGGAAGGGAATGAGAATTGGGTTAATGTCCATCTCATCAGATTTAGCTCAGAGGCTATAATAGACGTACTTATAAGGAAACAGGAGGGAAAGGGGAAAAAAGGGGGTGGGTGGGGCTCTAAAGGAGAAGGATTGTTTGAGGGAAGTGGTTATCAAAAGCAAAATAGTAGGGAGGAGGGAAAGTGGATAAGAAAGAGAAAAGCATAAGCTAGGGTAAATAAGATGGCAGGAAATACAGAATTAGAGTGAATGGAATGAACTCTCCCTTAAAGCAGAAGCAGATAGCAGACTTGATTAAAAACCAGAATCCAACAATATGTTGTATACAAGAAACACATCTAAAACATAGAGATACATACAGGGTGAAGGTAAAAGTTTGGAGCAGAACCTATTATGCTTCAGGTGAACAAAAAAATGCAGGGGTAGCAATAATGGTCTCAGACCAAGTAAAAGCAAAGATAGACTTAATTGAAAGAGACAAAGAAGGAAATTATATTTTCCTAACGAGTACCATAGGTAATGAAGCAATATCAATACTAAACATATATGCACCAAGTGGGATAGCATGCAAATTCCTAGAGGAAAAGTTCAGAGAGATGCAAGAAGAAATAGACAGCAAAACTATAATAGTGGGGGATATCAACCTCCCTCTCTCAGAACTTGATAAATCAAACCACAAAATAAATAAGAAAGAAGTTAAGAAGGTAAACAAAATGT
>JAJPUD010023342.1:0-20113 GCA_023553655.1 Myrmecobius fasciatus
TTTTAGATACAGGGATGTAGGAGTCAGAAGATAAATCAAAGGTGACTTCCAAGTTTCAAGCCTAGAGGTCTAGAAGACAAGGAAAATCATTAACAGAAATAGGGAAGATTGGAAAGGTGATCAGTTTAGAGAAAGGGAAGATGAATTCCATTTTAGACTGAGTGAATTTGTCTAAAGACAAAGTTTCCTTAGGCATAGATGAGAGAGATCAGAATTGGCAAGTGAGTGCAATTCCTCTTTGGAGGAATTCACCATTTGTGAGACACGATGATGCTTCCAACTCCTGCCCATCAGCCAGAACAATTAAGGCAATGTGCTTCCCCAAACCCTCTCTACACTTAAAAGGTTTCTTTCTCTTCCCGAAAGTCACCCATGACTCTTACCTGATAGAGGAATCTTTGGCTGAACTGCTGCATGGCCCCCTGCAGCTGATTCCTTTGGCACTGCCACTGTTCATAGTTCCTCACATACTCTGCTGTTGGACGCTGCCAGGTGGTGGTCCTGGTGTTGTGGTCCACATAGTAATACCTTCCTCGGGGATCCACACGCTTTTCCCAGCTGGAAACATCAAATTCAGAGTCAGCACAATGGCCTCTACATCTTGGAGAATCCCAAGATTTCCCAGGCTGAAGACAAAGGGAATAAGTTTGGGTCCAGCAACTTGGGGTCCATCAGAAAAACAGCTAGATCCCAATCTCCCAGGCTTATAGAGAACAAGTGGTATCAGTCAAAACCCAGCAGAGGAGCACATGCAAGAAAGAAGATCGAAGTGACATGGAGGAGTTAAAGAGATGGCCCAGGTAAGCCTAGTGAGTATGAGATGCAAAAGCTAAATCTCAAGAGTGTGCTCACATTGCAGTAAATAGTTAACAAGGCAGTACAAAGTAAACCCAATAAAACTAACCTTTAACTAACCTTTCAGAAAGACCCCCTGGCTGATGCTCTCTTTGATTTCTCTTTGCTATGAAGTGGTTACCCACAATCCATTGGGTCATATCTCAATACTAAGGAGCTTTGGGTTTAATCTTCCAGTCAGGTTCTGTCTGTTGGCTCTCGGCTATTTCTTTAAGACTTCTGACCCTTCACTTTCCTCCATCACTGCATTGCTCTGCCCCTGAAGCAATCTTTACCTCCATTTGGACATCTAGCAATAACTTCAAATTCAACATATCTAAAGCCGCTCATCATCTTTCCCCCAGATTATCTCTTTTTCTTGCTTTCTCCTGTTCCTATCAATGTCTCCACATGTGAAAAGGTGGATTTATCTTTGTCTCTCTCTCTCTCTCTCTCTCTCTCTGTCTCCTTCTTCCTACACCAGTCAGAAAGAACCAAGTTATAGCAGTCTTTCTTATAGTGATCCCTTTCCTCTAGTTACTGCTGCCTTCTGCTTTTACAGAACTCCTTACTGACTTCCCCACATCTGGAACTACCCCTCTCTAATATATCACTACCATATTAATCTTCCTCAAATACCATTTTGCTCTTATCCTACTATGTTCTTGCTGAAAAAGCTCCAATGGCCATTTGTTGCTAATAAGTTCAGGATTCCCAGACTAGCATCCAAGTCCTTTAGAACTCTAGCTCTTTAAATCCATCTCCCATTAATCTCCCTGCATGAATTCTCCTCCTTCCCTGAGGAGTATATTCCCATCTCATACTACTTCTCCTTGATACTGCTTGTAGCTCTCCCCCTGCTTAGAATGCCCTCCTTCTTTCTCTCCATGTCATTTAAGATTGTCCAGCTCAAGCTGCACTTTCTTTGTGAGGTCTTTCCCCAACGATCTCAGTTAGTAGTGACCCCTCCAGTTTTTTATCTCTTGGAGTATTTAGTGTCTATTTTAGTCACCTGGCACAAAGTATATACCATTTCACATTGTTGTTTTGTCTTTCTATGTAAATGGCCCGCTTCCCCAATTCAACAGTAAGGAACTAAAGGGCAGAGATCATGTTTTATAGATGTTTGTGTCCCCAGAATTTAACACAGAGGGGACCCTAATATACATTTGTTGTTGATGACAATGATGACATGGACAAGCAAGAGCTTCCTCTTTTCCTAAGCCTTGAAAATGGCACTCTATTCCGGTGAAGATGAGAAATTAAATAAGACGAACAAGAAAGACAAAAATAAGATCAAAAGCTTCATGTAATAAATTATATTTAAAGCAAAATTCTTAGCCTGAGGCCATGAATGAGGGTTGGAGGGGATGGAAATCACATCTTTATTTTCACTAACTTTTTGGTCTCTTTTATAATCCTATGGATATAAAATCCTTATTCTGAGAAATCCATAAGCTTCATTTACCAAAGGGTCCATGAATCCCAAAAAAGAACCCATGACTTAAAAGAACAAAATAGCCAAGTATCCTCAGCCTAATGGACAGTCACAAGAAAAATACATGGGGGAAGAAATGACTTCTCTCTAATTCTAAAGCTACCATGAGGGCAAAAGGAGAGCCTGGAGCCAGAGAGGATTAAAAAAGGAATTCCAGAGCACAAACTGAGACTAGGGAAGAAGACCAACCGATTTGCACATAACAATCCAGCTACAAACCAGCCTATTCATGGTTCTTCCAAAACATTGCTCCATCTCCCCTCTTCTCGCATTTGCCCAGGCTGTCCCTTCCTGGTATGCTCTTCCCCCACACCTTCACCCTTCAGCTTCCCTGGTTTCCTTCAAGACTCAGCCCCAAAGCCCCATTCCGCAGGAGGTCTTTCCTGGTTCCCCCTGCTGCTAGCAACTTCCCTTCTGAGATGATCATCTATTCTGTACATGTCTTCTGTTTACCTGATCGTTTACATGTTGCTTCTCTTAGGAGAATGTGGAAACAGTTCTTTGCTTTCCTTAATTTCTTCAACATTTAGCACCACACCCAGCACACAGTCATCACTTAATAAATGCTTGTCAACTGCTTAACTGCCTCTGCCTGACTGAAAGGCTCCTTAGCGGTCCTCTGGTCAAACTCCTCCACTTCACACATGAGAAAATAAAGGCCCTAGAAGGTTATATGACTGCCTGGTCCCCAAGATTAGAGCTGGGGAGTGCTCGGAAAGACATCAAAGCTCCTTTCCTGGACCTCAGCTCTCTAGAAGGAAAGGACTGTGAAAGGACTAGGATGGGAAAGGAAGGGGTGGCTCTCTTCAAAAGCCCCCAGAAAGCAAAAATAGAAGAAGCCTTTTATGAAGCTTTATGAAGAGGAGGAGATTCCTTGCTTTTATGGATAATACTACAAAGCAAAGGAGTCGACACTGGCTGCTGCCTGAGAAAGCAGCAAAGACCAGGACTGCACCAGTCCCAGTCACCATCCTCAATACTCTTGCATAGAGCAAAACATCCGATGGCTTTGAGCTGAAATCACTGGCTCAGGTTTATGTCACAGGCAAATAAGGTGGTGGCCAGGGCTGTAAGTCAGAAAAGCCGTGCTCTGAAGATGGCCTTATCACTGCCTCCTGACTGCCCACTGACCACGGACAAGAGCACAGGTCTGTTCCATCCAGTTCTCTCCACTATGACACTGAATAAGTAACTACAAGAAGGAAGCTTTGACTTCAAAATTATTTTCTTTTAAGAAAAACTTAGGAAATATTCACAGGAAGGCAAGATTGGCTAGGATCAGGTGTCCTCAGGGTATGAAGCTGCAATGTCTCCTGTGACAATCCTAAAGCTATAATGAAATAGAAACCCCTGTCCAGACCCCTCTGCATCTCAGCACAGGGCTACAAGGAGGAGGAAGCACTACTCTTAAACAACATCTTTATTTTCACATCTTCTAAGTGCTGACAAAGACTAGAATACCTGAATAACTTATAGGAAATCTCTCTGATAGAATGGTATTTAAAAAATAAAGTGTGTGTGTGTGTGTGTGTGTGTGTGTGTGTGTGTGTGTGTGTGTGTGTGTGTGTAAGAGAGACAGAGAAACACAGAGAGAAACATAGACATAACAGAAAGGCAGAGAAAGAGAGAGAGAAAGAGAGACAGACAGAAAGAAGAGAGAAATGGGAGAGAGAAAAAGGGACAGAGACAGAATTTCCCAGACAAGGAATAAAACAAAACCACACCTATTCACACTTACACAGAAGGGGTAAGGTTTCCCTATTACTACATCCTGATCACACAATGTGAACATCTGTAAAATCTACTACTGAAAGATAATGCTTAACTTGGGTCACTCTAAAAATGAAATTCTAAAGTCATTCAAAGTGAAAAATAGGAAAAAGAAATAATAATGAGAAGTTATCAGAGACTCTTTTCCCAGAAGGGGAGGGAAAGGGGAAAAAATCCTCCTACTGGAAAACCCTAAGTTGTGAGGAGCCTCTTAATGGAAAGTCCTAGGGAGAGAAGGTGGGGCCATGTTTGCTCAGGGCCTGGCTGGCATCTGGGCAGCAGCCGAGCCTTAGGCCTCTCAGGTATCCTGCCTGCTGCTGGCCCCCCTTCCCACACCAAACTGCAAAGGGAAGGAGGGAGGGAAGCCTGCCCGCCCATGGACATCTAAGCCCTTCATGGCTACTTTATTAGAAAAGGGTTCTTTTTTTCTGTGAGTGGGAGACATTCCCTTTCAAAAGCTCTCAATGTGGGGATTCACGTTTGGAAAGTACGTTCTGTCCCTGGCAGACATGGAACCAAGCCACTTCTCTTTACACTTGGACAGTTCTCTTTCCCTTGGAAGCCCCTCATGTCTTCTGGTTATGGCAGAGAATGCCCTTCCCTCCTTCCAGAACACAGATGACTGGAAAGGCACACTGTCTACAGTGGCAGATTTCTCGAAGGATATACTTCATATGTGACACCTCTCCAGCTAATTTTTATGAGTTTTTCAAGAATACTCTCTCCCCTTACTTCCTCCCTCTCTGTCTTCTGAATGCTACAATTCCATACGAGCCAAAAGGAAAAATACTCAACAAAGAACCAAGGCACCCCAAGAGAGGTGTAGAAAGTCCCAGAAACATGCAAGTCAATAGAAAAAGTTTCCATTCAGTGAAATCCATAGGCCAAGGGCTCTCCAATGGCTTCAAATTTTAGGTCCTCAACCCCTTTAACCCCAAAACTCCCCTTGTTACTTAGCAAGGCTAATCCATGCCCCGAAGTGAATGGGAAGACCTCAAGTCAGTACAGTCAAGAAAGGAAAAGAGAAAAGTAGAAAGGAAGAGGAGGAGAAAGAGCAGAGTCCCCCCTCAGCTGCATCTGTCCCCCAGATAGAGGATCCCGGGATCATCTTACCCAGGAGGAAGGGGCCTTTCCCAGGTAGTCGTTTTTGTATTGTGGTCGACATAATAGACTCTCCCATTGGGCAGCTCTCGTTGTTCCCACCTGAAAAGAAATAAGAGAGATGTGAGGTGCACAGTGAAAGGAACCCAGGTGCGATGATCCCTGATCACTGATACCCCAATGAATCCCACAAATCCAACAACTAGCAAGTGCCGACCGTGTGCAAGGCACCCCATGAAGGACAGAGGCACTGTCCTCAAGGAACTTATTTTATTTGAGTGGATAACAGAGGTGGCCTAAAAAAGCCCATAATTCCCTAGAGTCTTGATCAATGAATTTATCTACAACTTACTATACTCTATTTTTCAATACTCAATATTTTTCAATTTCTAATTTTCAATATTTTTCCCTGGACAAGGGGAATGTTAAATGTGCTCTGGCACAGACACACTACATCTTCCTGGGCTATTCCCCAGGCCTGGAATGCTCTCCCTTCCTTGTCTCCTCCAGCTGCTGGCACACCAGACTTCCTTCGTGGCTCAGTTCAAACCCTTACCTTCTGTAAAAGCTTTCCCAGTCCCCCTCCAGACCTGTGCCTTCCCTCTAAGATGACTTTCCATCTGCACTGCACATATCTACAATGTGCTCTAAGTTATCTCCTCATTACACTTTGAGCTCCTTAAAAGCAGAAATCTCTTCTGCCTTTCTTTGTTTATCCCCAGCAATTAATACAGTGCCCAGAACATAATAAACACTTAATAAGTGCTTGCTGACTTGATCCTACATAATCATGATCAAATATATCTTCAGCGTACAGGAACAGATGACTCAAAAAAACTAGATATATCATGATTTATTTGCTGCCTCTTTGGTTTGCAAATTTTGTCTTCTACTTCTACCATCAAAGGCAGAGTTAACTCTCTTATTAGTACTGATGGAAGAGCGATAAAGACAATAGTAATGATAATAACAGCTGGTAGTTCTTACTATACTAATATATACAATATACTACTACATAAAAATACTAAAATAGTATTTTATTTTTCCAAATACATGTAAACATAATTTTCAACATTCATATTTATAAACCTCTGGGTTCTAAATTTTTCTCCCTCTCTCCCATACCTTTCCCTCTCCCAAGACAGCAAGCAATCTGATATAGATTAAATACAGGTAATCATTTTAAATGTATTTCCATATTTGTTATGTTTTGCAAGAAAAAGCAGACCAAAAGAAAAAAAAAAAAACTGACCAAAAAAAAAATCAAAGAAGTGAAAATATTATGCTGAGATCCACATTTAGTCTTCATAGTTCTCTCTGTAGCTATGATTAACATTTTCCAACCCAGGTCTATTGGAATTGCCTTGAATCACTACATTGTTGAGAAAAGCTAAGTCTATCACATAATCTTGTTATGTACAATGATCTCCTGGTTCTGTTCACTTCACTCAGCATCAGTTCATGAAAATCTTTCCAAACTTTTCTGAAATCAGCCCACTCATCATTTCTTATAGAATAATGTTCCATTAGGTTCATATACCATAACTTATTCAGCCATTCCCCAACTGATGAGCATTCACTGAATTTCCAATTCTTTGCCCTACAAAAAGAACTATAGCTGGCTTTCTAAAGTGCTTTAAGTTTTGATTTTTTTTGCAACATGGAAATGTGGAAATCGTTTTGCATGACTTCATATGTATAATGAGTATTAAATTTCTCATTTCAGGAGATAGTGGAGAGAGAAAATAAGTTCCTAAAAAAAGAACATATACACATAAACACACAAAGTCTCATTTGAGCCTACAAAAACTTCCTAGACAAGGAGCATATTATTTATTCCCACACAGAAGGAAATGGGATGAAATGGGAATGGAGCTAGCTCCAGAATTGAAGCACAAAATGGAGTCAAGTGTGTGGTTCACCCAATTCTCACTATCACTTGCTATTTTAATTCCCTCACAGAGAATACCAAAAAAGAGACAAAAAAGGCAATCCCTGATCTCAAGGAGCTTACAATCTATACATGCAACAAATATATACAAACTATATATAGGATACATGGGAAATAATTAGCAGAGAGAAGACACTGGAATTAAGAGGTATTGATAAAGGCTTCCTGTAGGTAGGATGAGAATGAAAGGAAATTAGGGACATCAGTGTTTTGAAAAGAGGAGTAAGAGCATCCCTGGAATGAAAGATAGCCAGAGAAAACCCGTGGAGCAGAGTTGGAATGGCTGGTTCATGGAACAGTCAGGAGGTCAATGATACCAGCCTGAAGAATACATGACAGGGGAGCAGCTAGGTGGCCCAGTGGATAAAGCACCAGCCCTGAAGTCAGGAGGACCTGAGTTCAAATCTGATCTCAGACACTTAACATTCCCTAATTGTGTGACCCTGGGCAAGTCACTTAATCCCAATTGCCTCAGCAAAAAGCAAAAAACAATATATGGCAGGAAGTATATTGTAAGAAAGCTGAAAGGGACAAAATTAGGAAGGCTTCTGAAAGCCATACAGAATATTTTATATTTGTTCCTGGAAGTAATAGGAGCCACTGGAATTTATCGAGGAATGGGGGTGACAGGATCAGACTTGAACTTTTAGGAAAACCTATAAAAGGATTGGACTGGAGTGGGGAGAGACCTGAGGCAGTCTCACCCCTGAAGCTACTGCAATAATCCAAGTGTGAGGTGATAAAAGCCTTCACCAGAAGAGTCAGAGGTGGGAAGAAGGCATATTTAAAGAGATGTTGCAAAGGTGAGACTGACAAGTTTTGACAACATCTCGAACAATGAGCAATCCAGAATAACACCTGGGCACAGGTGAGGCTCTAGAACTTGCTCCAAAGTTCTCTTTTCTTTTCCTTAGTCTTCTTTTAGAAAATGAAATCGATTTTCATTGATATCTCTTGTTTTCACATAGCCTAGATTTCTTTACAGATGTTTTCGATATTCTGGAAATTAATAAATATCAAAGAGGCATTTTCATATGTATGTGTATGGACAAATGCACATACATATATATGAGAACAGAAAAAGAGGACTATATATAAAAATGCAGACCTCTACTAAAATCAGTTTGATTTGTTTTTAAGTATATAATATAGACAACATGTAACTTTCAAAGCCGTCTTATTTTTCTGATTCTTTCTGGCATTCTTTCTGTTCTCTGCTCTGTATTTTTTTAAATGCTTTAAGGACCTTCTTTTCCTTCTTTCTTTTCTTTCTCCATCCTATTCTACTTCCCTCTCACCTTTCCACCCAATCCCCAAGTTAGAAAAAAAAAAGGAAAACAAAATCTTGTAATAAATGGGCATAGAGAAGCAAAACAAATTCCCCATACAAACTGTGTCTGAAAATCTACATCTGATACTGCATCTTGAGTCCATTAACTCTCTGTCAGCAGAAAAGCATGGTCCACCGCAAATCCCCTGGAATATTGACTGGTCACTGCATTGATCAGAAACCTTTTGTCTTTCAAAGTTCTTTTATTTTTAAAAATGTTGTGATAAATTTTTCTATTGGTTCTACTCAATTCCTTCTTCATCAATTCCTATAAATATTCTCAGGCTTGTTTGAAACCACCCCTTTAATCAATTCTTATGACACAATAATATTCTATTACATTCACATCTATAATTTTTTGGTGCCTTGGTTTACAAGTTCTTTGTCATTGCAAAAATGGCTGCTATATCTATATACACATACAAATATAAATATATATAAAATGCATATGTATACGTATGTTTTTATAGCTGCTTTTTGTATTTTATATATGCGCATGCACACACACACACCCCTTTTTCTTCATTCTTTGATCTCTTGGGATATAGACCTAATAGTGATATCTATGGTTTAAAGGACGAGCACAAAATAACTCTCCAGAATGGCTGGCCCGATTCACAGCTCCTCCCACAGTGTATGTGAGTGCCTCTCTAAGTATCAATGGCACTCCTCTCTCCTGGTTCTCCTCACCCATCTGCCCACTTCTCAATCTCCTCTGCTAGATCTTCATCCATATCATGGCTCTGTTCTCAGCACTGCTCTTCACTTAAAACTACCACATGATGACCTCATCAGCTCCCAGACGTTCAAATATTATCTCTATCCTGATAATTATCCAGCCCTAACCTCTGCTAATCCATTTCTTGCACATCCAAGTGTCTGATGAACCTTTCAAACTCACCGTCCCATCTTAAACTCAACATTTCCGAAACTGAGTTTGTTTCATTGTCTTTGCCCCTCAATGATCCCTTCTTCCCAGCTTCTCAATTCCTGCTGAGAGCACCCCCAATCCAGTTACTTAGGTTCACAGCTCCCACATCCAATTTGTTTCCAAGTCCTTTGCAATATCATATACTTATACCCCCTTCTCTGATACTGCCAGCACCCTGGGACGAGCCCTCGTCATCTCTCACCTGGACCATGGCACCAGCTTTCTGGTTAGTCTCCCCACTTCAAGTCTCTCTCCATTCCAGTCTATCCTCCAGTCAGCTGTCAAACTGATCCTCCTAAACTGGAGGTCTGACAAGGCTTAGTCCCAGTCAATACTTGAGTGCTTCGAATAAAAGATTTTCCATTTGGCACTGAAAGCCCTTTACAACGTGGCCTGCTCTGACCTTTCCAGTCTCCTCAGACCTCACTCCCCACCATGTAGTCTTCAATCCAGTAACACTGACTTCCTTGCTATTCCTCAAAGGGGACTTTTTCACTAGGTATCTATCATGCCTGGAGAGCTCATGTTTGTCTCTAAGTAGCTTCTTTTATGTCTCATCTAAAATTAACCTGTACAAAAAAAAAAAAAAAAAAAAAAAGACTTTCCTAGTCCCCTGGATAATGCTATAGCTTTTCTGCTGTGTTTTTGGTTTTGGTTTTGTTTTTTTTTTTTGGGGGGGGTGTCTTTCTTTGTATCTCTAGGACTTAGCACATTGTTTGGCACTCAACAAGTACTTAATATTTGTTTACTGGTTTTTAATTCACAATTAATCTAAATACCTTTCCTGGAAATTTATTCAGTGGCCCATTCGAATTTAAATTGGGAGGGGGGATATATAAATACAAAAAAAAAAAAAAAAAACAATTCCTTCTCGCAAGAGCAATTGTTCAAGTTTGAGGAAATAAGGCTATATATAAGTATAGACAGTATAAATAAAAAGAAAATAAAAACAAAGCATTAAATTCAAGATCCTTTGAGAGAGAGTACATTAGCATATGAGATGATCAGGAAAGAACTCTGACCAGTACAACAAAAGCCACAATTCCAGAGAATTCTTGATGAAACATGCTGCTCACTTCCAGAATGAAAGCTGATGGACTCAAGAGTACAGGCTGAAGCACAATTTCTCTCTTCCTTTCTTTCTGTTTTAGATATGGCTAATGTGAGAAACTTGTTTTGTTTGACTCATATATTTGTAACAAATTTTGTTTTTCTTGCTTTCTCCACAGAGGGAGGAGAGTGAGAATTTGAATCTGAAAATAAAATTGAATTAAAAAAAAAAAAAAAGGAGAAACAATGTTTGAATCATGTCTTGAAGGAAGAAAGGGATCCTAAGGACCAAGAACTGAAGATTCTGGGATGTCAAAATGTTTGCTCACTCTTTAGATACACAGATGTGCACTGTACAGAGACAGCATTGAGGACTCTGCACCAGATGTCTGCCATACTTTCCCCTTCCTCCAACACAGACGAGAATGAAATACCCTATTTTCCACCTGGAAACTTTTTGGCTAATTTCCTTGCCACAAAGCAACCAAACCAGAGTTCATCTGCTTACTTTTCAGTCACTAATTCACATCTGGGCAACTGTCCACCTGTGGGTAGTGCTTCCCCCTTGTGAAGCAAACGGTCTGCTGTAGGTGTGAAAGGATGAAGGGAGCTAAACACGTTTCTTTTTAAACCAAAAATTCTTTCCACAATTCTTCCATCTGTAATCCCGACTTGTGACAATCTCGCCTTTGTATTTCACCTAGTTAAGCCATTTTTACTATGCTTTAGCTACTGCCTGAATTCTGAACTAGAATCTTGAGGCTTTCCCCCCTTCACCCCCAATTCTCACAAAGAGGGCAATTAAAACCCACCACATCATTTCTGAAATACTTTTAACTATTCTCCAGTTGCTCTACCCTTCCCCCAATCTTCCAGACCCAAAGAAAAAAATTAATTTGCTTTTTGGAGTTCTTTTCACTTATAACTAAAGAACCATCACCATCCTATTTCTGATCCTGGCTAATCCTAAGAATGAAGGGATCCCTTAATGACCAGACATTCAACATCTTTCCATGAATTTATCCTTTTGTTAGCTCAGCTAAAAAAAAAAAGGTAACTACCAGAAAAAAAAATAAAAATAAAAATCTTTCTCCATTCACTTCTTCCCCTCAATTTTATCTCCCTAATTCCTGCTCAGATCAAATGCCCACCTTGGCTTAACTCTAGTCCATAACTCTAGCTAGGTGGTTTCCTTATGGAGCAAGCACCCAATTGCACCCCTATTCAGTCAATTACATTATACACATAATCTATACAGGTCCCTTCATTTCATTCACAGTGTATAGCTGGCAAATTCCAGCAGCATCAATCAAAACAAGATCGTCAATCCTTCACTCCCCTAGGCAACTCCTTTAAGCCAAACTCATAAGCTGGGTCTCCCTGAGCTCAGGTGACACATGTGGAGTATTCTTTTTCATTAATACTCCCTATCACCTTATGTCTCCGTCCCATTTAACCAACTTTTATATAGTGAAATTAAAACATTTTTCCATCAAAATACCAATGGATTTCAAAACTACTCTGAATGGTCACCCACAGATCATATCCTCTCCGTGTGAATAACTATTTGATGTTTTTAGAAAAAGCATTCAAAGCACCAATTTTGTTTTCAGGTTTCTATCCAACACACTGCTCCTTGGCCTACTGTGAAAGACATTCAATAGAACCATGAACTAACTACTCAGGACCTTTGTACTTCAGACTGCCTAAAACTGACAATTTCTCTTAATCTTGGTTACAGGCTTCTAAAATTCAAGATAATTTTAACTTTTCATCAGTTAGATGTATATCCTTGTGTCTAAGAATCATTAGGTTAACAGTAAAAATTTAAAAAAAATCACTGTTGGATGAAAACTAATATGCTAGTAATATATGTAAATATTACAGGTACCCTTTATGAAAAGAAGTCACAATCCCAACTTTTGGAGGTTTTCTGAAGCAGTGCAGGATAGCAAAAAGAGTGCTAGAACTAAATTCTAAGGGGACTGTGTTCAAATCCAGCTTCTGTCACTTTCTCCTTGTTAGACCCTGGGCACCAGACATCTCTGGGCCCTGAGATTACTCAACTGCAAAATAAAAGGGTTTACTTAAAACAGGAGCTCTTAACTTAAGGTCTAAGAACTTTTTTAAAGAATATTTTTATAATAGCATTGCCATTTAGTTGGTTTTCATGTAACCCACTGTATTTTATTTTATGCATTTAAAAACAGGATCCGGAGAAGGGTATTCATAGGTCTTACCTCACTATCCTTGGACTTGATTATCCCCAAAGGCCCCCTTTCTCTCTAAAATCCATGATCTGATGAGTTCTAATTTTCTGCCCAAGGCCAAGGATTGAGGTTCTTTCTAGCAGATTCTTCTTGGGTTGGTGCTACCATTTACCACAACTCACAGACCAAGAATTAGAAAGGATCTTAGAGGTCATCTAGTCTAGCCTCTCATATTTCAAAGGAGAAAACTACATGTCACATCCCAAGTCATTCAAACTTGGGATTCAAGCTCAGGGTGCCAACCCCTTACCCCTCAACACCTGATCCCTGAAAGGGAAAGTTTCCTAAGCAGCCTCATGGCTGTGACTCAATATCATTAGACCATCTCTCAGCCCAGGACTCAGTCCCCTAGCCAGTTCAGATTCCTCTGTTATTATTATAAGGGAACTTTATGGCCCAATCAGTTGTTAAGTGCTTACCATGTGCTACACTCTGGAGAAATAAAGAAAGGCAAAAACTTGGTCTCTACCTACCCTCAAGGAATTCACAATCTAGTGGGGAAAAGGGAAAGAACTTGGGAAAGAGGAAGGGAAGGAAGGAAGGAAGAATATGAGGGAGAAAGGGTGGAAAGGAAGAAGGAAGAAAAGGAAAGGAGGGGAAAAAAGAAGGGAGGAAGAGAGAATGAACAAATGAGGGAATAATTTCAGAGGGAAAATACTAATTATAGTGGGGACAGGAAGTAGGAGAAGACCACCACCAGGTGGGATTTGAGCTGCCAGTTCCCCCATGTAAGGAATAGCAAGGAGGCCAGTATCACTGTATCTTAGAGTACATGGTAGAGAGTGAAACATAAGATGACTAGAAGAGTGGATATAATAATTATACTAACAACTAGCAGTGACATAGCACTTCAAAGGAACTTCCAAAAGCTACCTCATTTGATCCTTACAACAACCCTGGTACCGTTACTATCCCTATATCACAGATGAGGAAACTGAAGCAGAACTTGAGAGGCTTACCCATAGAGCATCTTGAGACAAGATTGAAATGGAGGCCTTCCTAATTCTAAGGCTAGCATTCTATCTGTTATGTTATCTAGCTGCCTAGGTACCAGCCAGATTGTGAAGGGCTTTCAAAACCAAGCAGTGGAAGGGAGCCATTATAATGTGATGAATAGATGAGGGTATGGCATGGCCACTTAGAAAGTGGGGAGAACTCTGAGTTGGGGAGCCCAACCAGAAGGCCACTGCAACAGTCCAAGAGGAGGTGGCAAGGGTCTACATCAGGCAGCTCTGAGTAGAAAGAGAGAGAAGCTGCTGTGAAAGTGGAAATGACACTTGTTTCCCCTTCCATTGAATAACTGGTTTGCAAAGTAAAGATAATAATTCTTTATTGATTAGAGAAATGTAAATTAAAATAATTCTGTGATACCACTTCACATCAGATTGGCTAACATTATAGAAAAGGAAATGACAAATGCTGGAGGGGATGTAGGAAAAACACTCAAAGCACTATTGGTAAAGTTGTCAACTGGTTGGATCATTCAGGAGAACAATTTGGAACTACACCAACAGATAGAACTGTGCATATCCTTTGATCTAACAATACCACTACAAGACTTGTATCGCAAAGAGCCAGAAGAAAAAAGAAAAAGACTTACATATACAAAAAAGAACTGGAAAGTGAGAGGATGCCCATCAATTAGGAAATGGCTGAATCAGCTATGTTATGTGATTGTAATGGAAAAGCCTGAGACCTATATGACTTGATGCAGAGGTAAATGAACAGAACCAGATCACCATACACAGTAACAGCAATACTACGTGATTCACAACTGTGAAAGACTTAACTACACTGATTAATACAGTGATCCAAGACAACTCTGAAGCACTCATGATAAAAAATGCTATCCTGCTCTAGACAGAAAACTGATGAATTCTTGAGAACAAACTGAAGTATAATTTTTTTTCACTTTATTTTTCTTGCTTTTTTTCTTTTTGCAACAAGGCTAATGTGGAAATACATGTGCCATGATTTCACATATATAATTAGTATGCTATTGCTTACATTCTCAGTGAGTGAGAGGAAGGGATGGAGAGGAAGAAGAGAACTTGAAACTCAAAAAAAAATTTACAATGTTTAAAATAAAATTTTTGAAAACTGAAAAAAGATATAGAGAATTCTCAATCAGAATAGTTGACTTTACTTTGGCAGCATGTATACTAAAACAGGAACGATGAAGAGAAGATGACTCTTCTTGGGTTACATTCATTGTGTCTTTGAATCACAGTCTCACACCAAGAACAGATCAGGAATCTTAGAGAGCTCATCTCATCGAGTTCAATCCCCTCATTTTCACAAGAAACAAAATGACTTGCTCCAAGTCCCATAAATCAGAGGGAGTAGAAATGGGATTCAACCTATCAGATGGTAAGATATCAATAAAACTGATCTGTTCTGAAAAGAAGTGTTCCCGATGTTTCATAAGCTGCCGGTAGTCTACATCATATGAAAGACATCTCCTGCCCATATTTCTCAGTGTTTCTGTTGCTTCTTTGTAAACTGGCAGTAAGAAATATTCAGCTCAATCATTCCCCAAGGACCTTTCTCAATATGCTGAGCTACTCTTTAAGCCTAACACTGAGCTTCCTTTCAGAAAATATAAACAACACCTTCTTTATTTCTTTTACACACAGGATGGCATGGTAGCAGTTCTTCAGGTCCCTGAATTACATACTCATTTTTTTCCCCTTCTTTAACTAGTCCCTTTCTTTCACCTTGGACTAGTTTCCAAAGTTTATAGCGGAAGTGTTTAAAAAAAAAACAAAAAAACTTTATATAGCGGATGGTTTCTGTAGTAAATACAAGTACAGTCTATTCATAGATTTGATGCAAATAAAAGAGAAAATGAAAAAAAAATGAATGATTATGAACTACATCTATGGACAGAAGGCAGATAAGCAATCAACACTAAAAGCAGCAGAGACTGTAAATCTCCCTCTACAGAACCACAATGAGATAAAGATAATATATTCATAAGACTGTACTATTCCGCATGATCAGCACACTATCTCTCAGTAAAGAGCTTGAAAACTCTTCAGGAATGAATTTGGCTGGTGATAAAATTCAGTCTGGGATGCAAAAAAAAGGCAGAAGCTGGTTTCTAGCTTAGCCAAAAAGATCCAACCTCTGCTTATTGCTAAAATGTCTCTACAAATCAAGTCCCATACGAGAACACAGACATCTGGGGTTGGGGAGAAGGGGGATGTCTCTGGGGCTGCTTTGAGAAGGTGCCTCTGGAACTTGACATGGTGGTCACCATGAATCTGAAGGTCTTTGAAGCCCCCTCATTCCAATTAATTCTGCTCGGAGGCAGGAAACAGCTCGTGCAGCCAGTGACTGCTGGGAGAAATGACTGTGGGGAGGTAACCCAGCAGTCCAAACAAAACGCCCTCCCTTATGTAAGAAACCACAGCGACATGCTGTTTGCCAGGACAACATAATAGGCCTCTGTGTGAAGCAGTGGAGGGCACTGTGGGGGAGCGAGCTCACTCCCAGAGTTTACCTAAGCCATACCTGTGCTAGCAGTGTTAATGAGGGCTCTGTCCCCAAAGAAGGAGCCCTACTGATAGGAACCAGATGCAGGATGGGTTGACAATAGCAGCCTTGCCTTACTATTATTAGCTGGCCAAGATATTCTGTGCCCCCTTTTAATTGATGTTTCAAGCATCTTTTTGAAAGATCAGTTTTTCTTCTACCCAATTTCCCCGAATCTTCAAATTAAAAGCAAGTTAGACAAAAAAACCTACATATTTTAAAAGGGAAGGAAAGAAAAACCCCAAAGAATGGCCATTGTTATGTTCAGATCTACTGAGATCCATCCCATTCACAGAGTCCTCCGGTCCAATTATTAATTTGCAAAATTCCTCTGTATTCACAATATCTGCTGCATATTTTTAAAGACAGACGAATGCTTCAAAATCCTCACTTCAACAAGTTTAGAAGAGAGACAGAGAAAATCCAGGAGACCATGCTGGGATAGGGACAGGCTGGCAGGTGTTTGGGAAACTCAATTTAACTGCCCTTAGATATACCAGTAGAAAAGAGAAAGTGTTCTCCAGAACGTATTAACTCAGTAAAAATCTGAAATGGCATTAAAAAACCTCACACACTGTGAAAGATTCAATCCAATTAAGTAAACATTTATTAAATACCTAATGCATATAAGGCACTCTGCTAGGAAGTGGAGAAGGAAATATGAAAATCAGTCTCAACCTTCTAAAAACTTACAACTTAGTAGTTATAAGATTTCAATAAAAATTTATTTTTAAAAAAAGAAATATTTCAAAAGGCTTAGAGCTAAACAGAGTCTACTCTAAGCACTGGGATTGGGAAATGGCATGTGCAAATGTACAGAGTAGGAAGAGGGAAGATGGCATTAAAGAACCCAGTTTATCCAGTTTAGCTGTGCTTTAGAGCACTTGTCAGGGAGTAGTAGGAAATAACACCGAAAAGAGAAATTAGAATAATTCTAAAGATGTGAATACTCCTAAGGAAAGCTTGTATTTTATTTTATTTTATATTTTTAATAATAGCTTTTTATTTTCAAAATACATGCAAAGATAGCTTTCAACACTCACCACTACAAAACCTGGTGTTCCAAATTGTTCTCCCTTTCTTCATTCTTATCCCTTTCCCATAGACAGCAAGTAATCCAATATAGGTTAAACATGTGCAATTCCTCTAAAACATATTTCCACATTTATCATGCTGCACAAGAAAAATCAGATCAAAAAGGAAAAAAAATGAGGAAAAAGAAAAGCAAGCAAACAACAACAACAACAAAAGGTAAAAATACTATGTTGTGATACACATTCAGTCTCCATACTTCTCTCTCTGGATGTGGATGGTACTTTCTATTCCAAGTCTATTGGAATTGATCTGAATCACCTCATTCTTGAAAAGAGCCATGTCCATCAGAATTGATCATCACATAATCTTGTTGCTGTGTACAATATTCTCATGGTTCTACTTACTTCATTTAGCATCAATTCATGTAAGTCTCTCCAGGCCTCTCTGAAATCATCCGGCTAAACATTTCTTATAAACAATAATATTCTATCACATTCATATACCATAAATTATTTAGTTATTCCCCAAATGGTGGGTATCCACTCAGTTTTCAGGATCTTGCCACTCACAAAGGGCTGCTACAAACATTTCTGTGGGTCCTTTTCCCTCTTTTTTTGATCTCTTTGGGATACAGACCCAGTAGAGACACTGACGGATCAAAGGGTATGCACAGTTTGACAGTCCTGGAGGCTTAGTTCCAAGTTGGAGAGCTTATATTTTATCCTATATGCAATGGTACACAAGTTTTCTGAGCAACTGAGATTAATGTAATCAGATTTATACATGAGAAAGATGACTTTGATAGCCTTGCAAAGAACTGATTAGAAAACAGAGAATGGAAGGTGGGAAGACCTTTTAAAAAGCTATCAGAATAATCTTGGTCAGAGATGCTGAAGACCTGAACCAAGGTGGCAATAATATGAGTGAAAAAATAAAAGTGAGGGAAGAGAAATCACTGTTTGCTGAGAGAAAATTCACAGGGTTTGGGGCCTAACAGGCTCTGGTAGGTGAGAGGAAGCAGAGACACTGAAGATTCCTAGGTTTCCAGCCTGAGTGAATGCAATGCTGTCATCTCCAGAAATTGGGAAATCAGGAGAGGAAAGGAGGAACAGGGATAGGTGAGCTTGGAACACTACGGGGGCACTCAGCTGAAGAGACATGCAGGAAACAAGAAAAGCGAACATCAGGTGGTTGAGTGGAAAGGGAGAAGCAAGAAAAACTTCCCTTTCAAGTTTATCCTGGACTATTAAGGGTTAGGTAAGCTACCTGCTTCCCTAGGCCTCAGTTTCCTTATCTATAAAAGGAAGATAATAACCCCCATGCAATCACCTCACAGGGTGACTGTGAGATTGATCATCACATTTCCATATATTCTCAAATACGGAATGATTTCTGCCGACTTTAAAATACCAATTTTTATTATTGTAATTTTTAAAAGTGAGACTGGAACACTAGCCACAGAAATAACGACACCACCAGGGGAAAGGATATAAAAGGCAAAGACAATCTGGCCAAGATTGTCCAGTAGATCAGCATCTGAGGTAGGATCTGAACCCAGAACCTCCCAACTCTTAACAGCGCCCTGCTGCCAGCTGAGAATAAGACCAACTATTGATGTAGCACAGAAATTATTTATTCTTCAAATGTGTGAAAATTTAATTACAAATTTCCCTGAAGAATTTTTCCCATGGGTGTTTAATTATAGCTCCCTCAACTTCTCTGAGATTGATTTCTTTCTTGTCTGGCCTTTCTTCACATCCCCAGTGGTATGTGTAGTACCTGGCACACAGTAAGCACTTAATAAATGCTCACTGACTAACTTCTGTTAGTTTGGGCATTTCATATTTTTATAAGTATCCATCCATTTCATCAATAGATGGTGGAAGAACTATAAGATAATAAATAGTTCATCTGAAAAATATCATGATGTTTTAGCTGGCTGTAAGCTCACTAAGACAACAGTGTTATGTAGAAGCTGAAAAATCTAATGTGATCTCAGTGTGCTTTTAAGAGTTTCAGCACTGGGGCAGCTAGGTGGTACAGTGGATAGAACACCAGTTCTGAAGTCAGGAGGACCAGAGTTGAAATCTGGCCTCAGATACTTAACACTTCTTAGCTGTGTGACTCTGGGGAAGTCACTTAATCCCAATTGCCTCAGAAGAAAGAAAAAAAAAAGAATTTCAGCATTACTATAATTGTATAAATATGTATGCATATATTGGATTTAACATATATTTCTATCATGTTTAACATATATTGGACTACTTGCCATCAAGGGGAGGGCATGGGGAAAGGAGGGGAAAATTGGAAGATAATGTTTTGCAAGGGCTAATGCTGAGGAATTGTCCATGTATATGTTTTGAAAAATAAAAGGCTTTAATAAAGGGGGGGAAAGAATTTATATAAACCAAAAAAAAAAAAAAAAGTTTCAGTATTTAAGTGAAGTGAGTTAGAATCAATTCTGACAGGTGTGGCTCTTTTCAATAGAGAGGACTGTGGGAACTGAGTATGGATCACAACATTGCACTTTCACTCTTTTTACTGTTGTTTGCTTGTATTTTGTTTTTTTTTCTCATTTTTTTCCTTTTTGATCTGATTTTTCTTGTGCAGCATGATAAATGTAGAAATGTATAGAAGAATTTCACATGTTTAACATATATTGTATTATTTGCCATTTAGGGGAGGGTATGGGGAGAAGGGAGGGAAAAAATTTGGAACACAAGGTTTTTCAATGATAAATGTTGAAAATTAACCATGCATATGTTTTGAAAATAAGAAGCTTTAATAATATTAATTTTTTTAAAGT
>JAJPUD010023343.1:0-19204 GCA_023553655.1 Myrmecobius fasciatus
AAAGGAAATAAGTATATAGCCCCTGCAATGTGCCAAGCACTATGCTAAGTGCTTTACAGATATCTCATTTGACCTTCAGAATGTTTGAACATGAAGTAACAATATTAATAATATATGTTTAAACATATTTCATATTTGAACATTCTGCCTTCTCAATTTCTCCTTAAATTTTATGACCTCTCTCCTGTCTACTTTAGCCTTCTACTGTAGGCACTCTACCATTTCCACCGAATTTTCCTCAAGCGCAAGAATTCTTAGTTAAAACTCTGAGTATCTTCTCTAGAGGCCATTAGATAGACCCCAGAAAGTCCCCCCCCCCTTCCAGTCTCCTTTCCTTATGTTTAATCCTTGGTAGAGTGTTTGGCAGCTAGGTGGTATAGGGCAGGACTTATTAAACTTTTTCCACTTGTGACCCCTTTTCACCCAATAAATTTTTATGTGACTCCAGATATACAGATATATAAAATAGGTATACAGAGCAAACATTAGCTGATAATAAACATCATAATTTAATATAAATACATTTTATTTATATATAAATATAAATAATGCACATATATATATATAAATATAATGTAAAATAATTATCAAAATAAATAATTTTGCAACCCTCACCATATATGGGATAGAGGACTACAGTTAAAGGAGATAGAGTATAGTGATAGAGCCTGAAGTCAAGAAGACAAATTCAATTCCAGTAGCTATGTGACTTTGGGTAAGTGATTTAACTTCTGTCTACCTCATTTTCTTCTACTGTAAAATGGGGATAATCACAGGGTTGTTGTGAGGATTAAATAAGATAATGTTTATAAAACACTTAGCAGTGTCTGACGTGGTTGGCACTTATTAAATGTTTATTCTCTTCTTCTCCCACCCTTGAACTCCTAAACTACGTACCCGAGGCCCTCTTTTTTTTCTCTTTATCTTGCCATTCTTCAAATTTTATCCAGATAATTCTTCCTTGACATTTTACCAAAATTCTAATTTCCATCAGTTGGTTGCCTTGGGGCCTGTAGAAGATCATTTTCCACTTCCTATACAGTAGAAAGTTGAAATTTTAAGATTAACACTGAGAGGGTGCTGAGGAGCCTTGATTGTTACTGCTTCTGGAGAGGGAATCTCAATAATGATTGTTGCATTTCTTCTTTGCTTCCTAAACACTGTACTCTCAAGACATTCCCAACCAGTTTCTCTTCCCAGGGTGCATACTTGAATCTCATATTCCTGATTACTACATATCAGAGTGCCCTGTCTAGTTCCCTCTTGTTCTGACTCTTGATAGCACTTATTAGAAATCAGTGAATGTAGAATCACAGTGATCTTTGAATGACTGTTCCATCAGAGGAAAGCTCTATCCATTATAAGTGCTCTTGGATATTTTGTAAACTTGAAGCTTATGGAATGTGTTTTTGAAATAACTTTTTAACTATTTAGTGTTATGGATCACTGATTTTAAATTAAAAACTGTAATGGCAAGAACACATCTTTATAGCCCTTATTTCAAATTCTGTTGTAACTATAACTGGCATAGTACATTGGTGAAGAAAGCTATTTGATGTAAGCAGTTTGGTGAATGTGAGGCTAATTATAAACAATAATTTTAAGAGAAGTAATGATTGCAATTTTTTGCATTTTCATGAAAAATTAAGCTATTTAGGCAACATTTCTAAGTGTCTTTTTTTTTTTAACTACTAGTTTTCTTTTCAAAGAGGAACTGATCCCTATGTATTTTTGGATCTAAACATAGCAATTAATAAAAAAGGTAAATGTTTAGCATAAATTGAGTTTAATCATCCTAAAAATGCTTGTTATCCTAAAATTTAAAAAAAATTTGATTTATGAAAAAAGCTTAACACGAATTACTTCTTCCCCTTGTTTTTTACGTAACTTTTTACAAAAAAAAAAAAAAAGGAACATATGGAGGGAAAGAAATCTAGGGAAATGTGAGCTGAATATCTAATGATACATATTCTCAAAAGATACATTTCCCTAAGTTCTGTTTAAAATGTTACTAGTTATACTTCTTCCCTTATAAATTGTTAAATATAATTTTAAAACTATGAGAATATCCTTTTTTGTATGTATGTGTACAAATAACAGTAAAATTCCTTTTTCTGTATGTGTATACAATAATGGTGTCAGGAAATGAGTGTTCAATATCAAATAAATTTTCCAGCTATTGAAATGTCATCTTTTTAGATTTTTTTTAAAAAAAATCTTTTATACTTTTTTGGTTATGATTATTTACAAATGTTTTACATACTTTCTTGACATAAGCAGTATCTATTGAATAAACTTCTTTGCTATTGAAGAACATTGTGTATTAAGACCATTTGCCTTGTACATATAAAAATACTGTTCTTTTACAGTTACTTTTTTATGCTCCTTCTGACTTTTCTTTGTCACTGCTAGCCTAACTACTTTATTTTATCTATAGTAATACAATTTACTGTTCAGTTGTCTGATGAAGGCCTTAGGGTAGAACTAGCCTCTCCTATGGAATGAAATGCTTGAACTTTGTGATAGCTTTGCTTCAGAAACCTTTTTCATTTTTTTGTGAGATCTTGGCCTTTTCTAGATGGTTGGGGTTGTTGAAAGTCTTATCTCTAGGTAACTGGGGGATTAACTTACTGAAATATATCATGGAATAAAGTGGTTTTTGTTTGTTTCAAATAGAGTATTTTAGACCTTGGACAAATTATTCTCAGAATGATATATTTCAGAAGTAGTCTTCTCAAAAAGAAATCACTTTATTCTTGCATGTTTCCTTGGATTCAAATTATTAATACATAGAATTGTGACAGGGAAAATAAATACTAGGGAAAGGGACAAATTGAACAATAAGCACTGTCTCTAGTTAAAGCCTAATACCACAAAATAAAATTTTTCTTGTTGAGGAAGGGGTTATAGTATTCCTTATTCAAATCCTTTATATTTCTTGTTTCTCTGCTAACCAATTAAGATAAGTAAGTTTTTCAAAATACATAAAAATTTTATTTCACTGAAAAAAGTGATATTCTATGACTTATATTTGTTATTGCATAGTTACTCCATTTGGTTTTTTGAACAGGGGTTACTTGTTAATCTTGTGATTTTTAAATAATAACGAAGAAATTTTGTTTTAGCACTGTTCTTTTTATTTAAGAGTGCTTTGGGGTTCAGAGAATAACTTTCTACCCATTAAGCATATATTGGGGCATCTTGATTATGTATATCACAGAATTTTAAGGGCCCTTGGCAACCCTGGTTGGTTTTAACCAATACTGAAAGGAATCCCATTGACCAACATCTTCTGATGATCTCCAATAAGGGGAAAACATTCTACTTTTAGACAACTCTAATTATTAAATTTTTCCTGACTTCAAATCCTGCAATTGCCACTTTGAAACTTCTGCCCATTGCTTCTGTTTTTGCTTTCTGCCACAGAACAGATTAAATCCCTTTTCCATGAGATAGGCCTTCAGATACTTAAAAACAAAAACAAAACCCAGAAAACTATCATGTCCTACCTGATCAAAGCAACTGGGGACACAGCCTAATCAGGTAGGACATGATAGGCCTTCAGATACTTTAAAAAAAAAAACAAAAACCTATCTCATGGTCTTTTTGCTGAGGCAATTGGGGTTCAGTGACTTGCCCAGGGTTACACAGTTAGGAAGTGTTAAGTGTCTGAGACCAGATTTGAAATGAAGTCCTCCTGACTTCAGGGCTGGTGCTCTATCCATTGCACCATCTACCTTCCCCTGAATTAAAAACTCTTGAAGAAAGAATTGGAAGGAGACTAGATAGCTTAGATTGCCTGAAAATTGGATCCTCTAAAGATAATAGTTGGTCATTTCATTGATCAGAATTAAGTTTTTCAGAGACTTTATTTACACTGTTGTTGGTCTTTTATAAATTGTTTTCTTGGTTCTACTAACTTCCCTATGTATTTGTTCATACAACATACTACCCAGGATTCTTGCAGGTTCTCTTACAGTTTAATAATATTCCATTATGTTCCGATGCCATATTGATTCAACCGTTCCCCAACTGATGAGAACACCCTTAAGGTTTTTTTCTTTTCTTTTTCCCCTTTTAATTTGCCTCTTGAAATATTGTATTCCTTACCCCTATAGTAGAATCTTCCAGGTCTTTTGGCTCTAACTGTAGTTCCTTGATATATAAACTGCTTCTTTTTGGATGTTTGGAAGTATTTTTTCCTTTAATTTAGGAACTCTGGATTTTGGTTGCGATATTCTAGGGATTTTTCCTTTCGGCTTTTATTCCAGAACGTGAATAGTGAATTCTTCCTGTGTCTGGTTCTAACAGATCTAGGTAGTATTCATTTATGATTTCTTGAAATGTGACTAGAATTTTTAAAAAAATACTTTTTTTAGGGAGGCCAGTGATTCTTAATTATGTCTCCTTTGCCCATTTTCCATGTTGTGTGTGATATTAAAAAACAGAAGAAAATATGAGAATATATATCACAAATATCTCACATTTTCTTCTATTTTTTCAACCTTTTGATTTTATTCCAATATTTCTTGATATCTCATGGAATCATTGATTTGTTTGATCTATTTCAGTTTTCAGCCTGACTATAACTTGGGTAAAGTTTACTGCTTTCTCTTGTAACCTTGTTATTCTTCTAATTGTTTCCTTTCATTTTTTTAATTTCCTATTTCGTTTTGTTTTGTGGGGGGAGGGGGAAGTATTGAAGTAGTCTTTAGGGAAAAGTCTGATTTTTTTCCATCCTCATCATTTATGTTAAAGATAATAGCTAACACTTATGTAAAGTATCTTACAAACTTTAAAGTGCTCTATAAGTTGACTCATTTTATTTTCATAATAACCCTATGAAATAGATGCTATTATTCCTTTTTTACACAGTTGAAGAAATTGAGGCACAGTGTACCTAAGGTCACATAAGTCAGGTTTTGAACTCAAGTCCCTTCTGACTTCAAGTCCCACTGTGCCACCTCATTGCCCCCTTCATGTCTGTGCTTTAATTTGTTAGTTATTCCTTCTTTGGGGGGAATCTCTAGATTTCCAGTACTAGTCTGTAGTCCTTGACTTACTCATATCTCTAGTGTCAGTTCCTAAATAGAGGCTAGCCAGATCTGGGTACCTTATTACACTGGGCTTTTGGATGGCAGTAGTCAGCCCTACTTGTTCTTGCCTCGGGTCCCTCAGAGTTCTTGAATTGACCTCTGCCTCCCAGGGGTAAGTGACACAAAGGATAGAGTGCAAGCTGAGTCAGGAAGACCTGAGTTTAAATCTAGCCTCAGACATTTTCTAGCTGTTAGATTCTGGATAAATCACTTAACCCTGTTTGCCTTAGTTTTCTCATCTGTAAAATGGGGTTAATAATAATAATACCTACTTTGCAGAATTGTTGTGAGGATCAAATGAAATAATAATTGTAAAGGGAAAAATAAAATAATAATTGTAAAGTGCTTAGCCCAGTGCCAGGCACAGAGTAGGCACCTATAAATGCTTATTTCCTTCCTTTTACCTTCTCCCCTACCCCAACCGCCCTCCCCCCCACCCCTACTCCCCACCTCGAATCTTTGAGGTTCAGAACCCTAGTTCTTTAGGACCCTTTCTGGCATCTCAAGTTACAGTGCTAAAGATATCAGAGCCCAAGATGGTTTGTCTGTCCTGGTCTGAGCTCTGCCAGGCAGCTCTGGCTGCTTCTGATACTTGGGGCTTCCTAAACTCCCTAGCACTTTCTTGGAGGGCCTTTAATACTTGCTGCTTCTGGGCACGCAGGGCCTTGTAAATAATCTGTGTCTTTCTGGTCTTTTCTATGCTGTTCATGCTGGGAGGCTGATCTTGTTTGCTTGCACTAGTACTGGCTTTGCTAGAGGCCCTTTTCTGTTGCCTGCCGGATTCTGGCTGATAAAAATCTGGGGTGGTTGAAGTCACTCTAGTTTCTTATCAGATATTTTGATCTGGTGTGAATTTCAGGTTTTTGCTGGAGTAGGTTTGTGGGACTCCTTGGAGGACTAGCAGCTCCTTGGAGCTGTGTCCTTAGAAGACATTCAGCATCCAGCTCTCTTTTTCAAGAAGAGATTTAGTTTTTAGTTTTTAGTTGTTTTTTTTTTAAGCTTTAACTATAAACTCTTAATTAAAATGAATTTTTAGGCCAGGGGAATAATTTCAGGGCCCTGGGGTTTCTTTCTTTTTTTTGAAGCAGTTGAGGTAAAGTGATTTACCCAGGGTCACACAGCTAGGGAAGTGTTAAATATCTAAATCTGGATTTGAACTCAGGTCTTCCTGACTCCAAGGCCAGTCCTCTATCCATTGTGCCATATTTTATGATTTTCAACCTATAATGAAGACTTAGCCCAAAAAATTTCTATTGGAATTTTTTTTTTCATGAAAGCCTTTTTTTTTTTCTTGTAGTTTAGCTTAAATATTCATTGATTGCTTTTAATCTACTCTAATTTGCTTTGCTAATCAAAGGTTTCACATGCTGATTTCCTTAAGCAACTTTTTAAAGGATAAAATACTTTTAACACTTTGGAGTGGGGGCAAAAATTTCTACCAAAACATTTGCTGTATTTTTTTCTTTATTAAAAAGGAGTTTTTTTTTTTTAACAAAGTTTAAAAAAAAAAGTAATTTGCAAGTTAAGAGTAAAATATTACCTATAACCTATATTGGATTGTTTGCTGATGGGAGAAGGAGAAAGGGGAAAAAGGGAGAAAAGAAAATTTGGAATTAAAAATCTTACAAAAATGAATGTTAAAGCTATTTTTACATGTAATTGGAAAATTAAAATATTATTGAATAAAAAATGTTAAATGTTAGTTGACAGATTTGTATTTTGCTCCACTCAAAAATTCACCCCTTAACCCAGATCTTTTAAGTCATATATGCCCAAAGCTTTACCTTCATATTTTTCCCCTCACCCAAACTAATCTCATCTCATAATTTACTAGTGAAACCAGCACTTTTTTTTTTTTTTTTTGACAGACTTGATTTTGATACTATACCTCTCTTGTCTCAATATCAGAAAGTCTCACAATGGTATACCAGCTCCTGCTGCTTCTTCCCTAAAATGAATTTCATTGTAACTACAAGTATGGAGTGACATTCATAATATTAACTATGATCTTGTACTGAATTTTGAATTGTTAATTGCTATAAGGGAGGGAATATGAATCATCTAATTTACAAAATTTAGAATTCTTTGCCTTTTTCAGTAGATCCAAGTCCACTTCAGATGATATTGACTTTTGTTTTTTACAACTTTTTTGTGTGGAGACAATGTGTAAATACATATCTGATTTATCTAAGGAGATTCTTATTTAGGCTTTAAAAAAAATTTGATTCATTGTTCATCATGAGAAAAAAACAAAACAGAAAAGGCACCTACTTCTGGTGTTTCAGAAAGCAACTGTAGGAAGAAATGATCCAGCCAAGAGTCTTCATGCCCTTGAATCTTATATACCACATTTATCTTGAAAGAATGACTGTTCAGTGAAAAAAGCCATAGAAGTATAGAGTTAAGATTGAACATGAGGGGAAAAAAAATTCAAGAACTCAAGAATAAGATGGAGGAATAAGTGAAGACAACCAAATGAAGTAAATTTTCAGGATGAGCTTTAAGTAATGATTGCTTTGAGGAGATTGCTGTACTAGAGGGTATAGTCTGCCTGCCCATTTGACTCAACCACCCATGTCAGTTAACATGTGTTAAGTATCTACTTTATGCCAAAACATTGTACTAGAATTAAATTAAAATAATGATTCCATTATTGAAAACTTTTATTTTGGGTTTTTCCTGTGGGGAAAAATACTATTATAAATGACTTATCATTGAGTTGAAACAGAATTAAGGGAATTCAGTTCAACATTTGTTTGCTATGTCTATAGCAATGCAGATACAAGGATGAAAAACAACACAATCCACACCATTAAAATTTTTTTCTTGTGTTTAATAGTATTTTGGTTTTTCCAATTACACATAAAGATGATTTTCAACATTCATTTTTGTAAGATTTTGAATTTCAGATTTTTCTCCTTCCCTTCCTTCCCTTGTTCCTCTCCTTCCCAAGATAGCAATCAGTTTGATAAAGGTTATACATATACAATCATATTAAACATATTTCCACCTTAATCGTGTTGTGAAAGAAGAATTGGAACAAAAGGAAAAAAATCACAAGAAGGAAAGAAATATGGAAATAGTATACTTCAATATGCATTTAGACTCCATGTTATTTCTCTGGATGTGGATAGCATTTTCCATTGTGAGTCTTTGAGAATTTTCTTGTAATCCATACCTTACCCAATTTAGTAAGGTTTGGATACAAGTTATATTGTAAGAAGGAAGGAAAGGTCCAGAGAAAGTACTAGAAGAAATTTGAGGAGAGAGATCGATTTCATTTGGCCTACGGGTGGTGGTAGGGGATGGGGGGGAAAGGAAGAGAGAATAAGAGAGGAAGTAAGCCTGGATGATTAGTGGTAGTGCTGCCCTCCACTATAATAGAGAAGTTGGGGAGATGGAAGGATTAGAGGGAAAAATAATAAAATGTGGTTTGGATACAAGATCCTTACAGGACATCATTTTGAGATATCTAAAAGGCACTTGGTGATTTGGTATTACAACTCAGGAGTGAGACTGACTAGATATATTGATCTCAATCATCTGTGTAGAGATAGTAATTGAACCCTTGAAAGCTGATGAGATCACCAAGTAAGATAGCATAGAGAGAAAATCACTAGGACCCAGGACAGATCCTTGAGGGCTGTGATTACTGGGCATGATATGGATGAATATCCAGCAAAGGAGATTGAGAAATGGTCAGACAAGAAAGGAAAATAGGGTTGTGAAAAACACTAGAGCAGAGAGTATCCAGGAAAAAGTGATTCATGATGTCAGATGCTGAGAAAGGGGGTCAAGAATGATGATGGTTGAAACAGCCTTTAGAATTTGCAATTGAGAGTTCATTTGTAACTTTGGAGAGTTATTTTCAGTTAAATGTTGAAGTTGGAAATCAGATTGAAGTTTTAAAAGAAAATTGAAAGGAAACTGGAGGATTTTTCAAAAACTTTAGCCATGGTGGAAAAGAGAGAGATGGAATGAAAAAGTAGAATAGGTGGAACAAATTAAGGTATTTTAATGATGGTGGGGTCATGTTAGATCAAGAGGAAGAAGCTGTTTTGGGGATTGAAAGTTACAGTGACAATAGTGGGGGCATTCTTCTGGAGAAAATGGAGTGGGAATCAAAGGTAAGAGACCAGAGGGAAGGAGGAGATGGAGGGGGTGTGGGAGGAAGGCCCAAATGATGTAAGATGAGCTGGAAGGCAGAAGAAGGAACTTGGTGAATGACTTCAGTTTTTTTGGGTAAAGTGTGAGATTAGGTCTGATGAAATCTTCACCTGAAGAGTGCAGTGGGAATTTTAAGGAGAGTTGAGAAGGTTTGGAGATGCTTATATGGAGAATATAACAACAACAAACAATATTCATAAAGTGCTTTGTAAACCAAAAGATACTACAGAAATGCTATTGTTATAATCAGTTAGGATTGAGTAAAAGAATTATTTTGCTGAAATCAAGATTTAGTGAGATTAGAAAACATAAATTTGTAGTGGATTTAGCATGGTTTTGTGATTTCTCCCTCTCCCCCAGTTCTATTCAGTAGCATGAGAATAGGAACAAAGGTTGTAAATAGTGAGAGCAGTTTAGGCTTGGACAGGGAACCAAAGGATTTACAGGGAGGGTGGAGAACAGGTTTAATCATTTAGAAAGATGGAAGATAGAAGATGATCATCAAATAAAGGAATTTTAGAATTCATGAATATGGAAATAGAACACTTGGGGGGTGATGGTTAGATTAAGAGATGACCATCTCTATCTGAAATGAATATATCTGAATCTATATTTAAAGTGAAGATCATGGCAGCTGAGAAGAGAAAAGAGTTTGGAAAATTAGGGATTTAAGAGATTATCAGTAAGTATGATGAAGCCTCTGAGTATGAGGGCAAGAGTTGGAGTATAGAAAAAAACTGTCAGGAATTGAACTTATTGAGGAAGGAAGGAAAATGTCAGAGCAACTAAAGCTGATCAAAAATGTATTGGGCTACTTCTGGAGGTACTGGTCTTTGGTCTTTATTATCTACTTTTCAATGGTATTTTGTTATTCCAATTACATGTAAAAACAGCTTTCAATATTCACTTCTGCAAGATTTTAATTTCTAAATTTTCTCCTTCTCCCTCTCCAAGACAGCAAGCAATTTGATTTAGGATATACATGTACAATCATTTTAAACACATCTCTTTGGAGATCTTTAATTAGAGACTGGATAAGTACTTGTTGGATATAAATGAATGGAAAATCACTTATTAAGCACTTGCTGTTTGCAAAGTGCTGGGCATGCAAATAAAAAAAAGATAACCTCTGCTCTCAAGGAGCTTACAAATGGGGAAGAATATATATATATTGGAGATTTTAGCTTCAAGTAATATAAAAAAGTCCCATAGTCCTTTGGGTGCTGTGGCAAATAATTTTCATTAATAAAATCATATTGGTTTCTGATTTTTGCATTGCCAAAGACTTGTATTTGCAAGAAATTTTTTCAAGACTTTACTAGTTGTGGTTTCTAAGGAAGTTGAGGCTGCAGTACCTGCAGAAGAAGTTAGGAGATCACATCGTTCAGGGTTTTTTTTTTCCTGGACTATGACTGCAGAAGCCAGGCTGGAAGCAAGGCTGGTAGTGTGGTGGGTACTATCGTTCTCCAGGCTCACTGACTTGGTCATTGTTCAGTAGTCCTCAGTTAGTGGTAAGTATTGTTGGGATGAGGAGGTCCCTCCTCTACAAAGGTTGCAGTCTTCAATGATGACTACAAAAACTGAGCTAGAAGAAAGGCAAATAACTTGGGGGCCTGCTATTCTCTGGATACTTCAATTACAGATCTAATTTGTTTCTACCAGGATGTAAGATCTATTTATTTATTTTTTAAGGATTTTGAATAGTGGAGATTCCTTTTGGGGTATGGGTTAAAATAGTTCCTTACTAAAAAGCTGATTAGTATCTGAAGCTTGTGAGAGAACTAGGGACTAAAAATAGATTTAAGAGACATTTACAAAGAGGTGATACTTGAAACCATGGGAGTAGATGAGAACATTAAGGAAGAATGAAATTAAAGAAGAAAAGAATATTGAGGACAGCTTTAGGGAATGCTTACACTTGAGGAGCTGGCATTGGGCAGTGAATCAGCAAAGGAGAGACTAAGAAGATGTGGTAGTGTTTTAGAAGCTAAGGCAGAGTATATCAGGAGGTAAGGGGCAACAGTAAAAATGCTATAACAAGAAAAGAGAGGGGGGACTAGGTAGAGGCCGTTGGATTATTAGGAAACTATTGGCCTTGGAGTAAGCATTTTGACTCATATGGTAGGGAAGAAAACCACATTGTAGTAATTGAAGAGTGAGGAGGCAAAAGCAGTAATAGAGGATTGACTATATCTAGAAGTATAGAAAGGAAAGAAGAGAAAGATGGCATTTAGGGGAAAGAGTTTTTGTTTTATGTTAGAATAAAGTACTGAATATCATATTCACATATCCAGGGAAAGGAGCCAAAAGGATATAAGAGATGAGAATCAATGAAGTAAAGGGATAGACACAAATGAAAAGATTAATTTTAGCATGCAAACAGGCTACTCTGTCTGTGAAAACGAGTTGGAAAACAAGATTGATGAAGAAACAATTTTCAGGTGGAAAAGAATGGAAATTGAGGGAACTCATGATAGGAAGCCTCAAATTTCTCAATTATTCATTCAGTGAACATAATTAACCATCTCTTATGTGACAGGTGCTGTGCTAAGTGCTGAAGATACTAAAAAAGAGGCAAAAGACAGTCCCTGTTCTCAAGGAACTTACCTTTTAATTATGTTACAAAGTAATATAAAAAGGTTTGCTGAGGGAGAAAAGGGTAGAGGTATGAGAATGGAGGCTCGGGAGAGATTTGAAACACCTGTGAAGATTGACCTTAACTAGAGGAGAATAAAAAACATTGCCATGTAGCTAAGAGAATCCTGTTGAAATTTTTTAGATAATATGAATTCATAAAGTGAATCCAGTCAGCATGATGTTAGATCTTCTAGCATCATTTATAGATTCATAGAACTGTAAGATTTGGAAAAGACCTCAGAGCCAAGACAAACTTAAGTAGGAATCCTTTCTAGGTTATCCTTGATAAATGCTCAAGTCTTGCCTGAACACTACAGTGCTGAGGCCTACCCTCTAAGAGTGAGTACTCCTCAAAGCTGTCGTCACTTCTCTTTTTTTGAGGCAGTTCATTTTACCTGTGGGTAGCGCTAATTATTAGAAAAGATTTCCCACTTTGGGATTGAAATCTGACATAGTAATTTCCACCCATGGTTCAGCATGGGAGTGAAAGAAAACTATAAATGTTGGAGGTAATCTGTGTTTGGGGGTTTGGGTGCAAAGAGTGGAAGGATAAGGAGACCAGGTATTAAAGTGACTCATTGAGATGTCCAATTTATAGGCTCAAGAGTGTGAAGGCAATGAAGTGAAGCCAAGGACAACAAAGAACAAAAAAAGAATGAAGGGGCTAGAGCAAAGAGAAATGAAGAAGTGAATAGATGAGAAAGGCAGAAGAACAGCTTATGATTAGAAAGGGAAAGTTGAGCATTAAGGATCTTAGAAAAGGAACAGTTTAGAATGATAGAATGGAGGTATATAGCAATACATATAATTTACTATACTTTCTTCTTCCTTATTTAACTATTCCTTTTCCTATTATCATTCTGTTATCCTATATTTTCTCAACAAAAAAAAAGTTTAGATTTTCAAATCCTAGATATAATTGTTAATTTTGCCAGTATTCAGTATACTGACACCAAAATCATTCATTATGCAATGTGAAGAAATGTCAATATTCTGTAGCATAGTCTGTTTTCTATGAAGCAAAAACTCATCATGCTACCTAATAGGGATATGAATGATACATTTGGGGAGCCACTCTAAGGTCAAGATTTGCTTATGAGTTATTGGGTTGGAGGAAGAAATCTCTTCTTATTCAAGTGTTAATAATTTTATTGGTCTGTTACATTTAGTGGTACACTACATCAATTATAGGAATTATATTTCATTCTCAGAAAAATATAAGGAAGTACAGAAGACATTTTTTATCATACCTAACCATAAAGTATTTATGATTTTATTGTACAAGCCACTGAAACAAATCTGTTGTTTCTCTGTGCCTTAGTAGTCTTCCTGAGTTTCTGTGTCTAAAAAAAAAAAAAATTCATCTCCTAGCATCCAACCTTCTAATAATGAGACTTTCAGAATTTAATCTGTCTGTAGACAACATGCATAGTACATTGATTGACCCCTTTATTAAATATTTTCCAGCTTCTAGGGCATGTATTCTAATGGACCAACTTTTGAGAAGTTCCATGTCAAAGTGAACCACTAAAGTAAGATTTTTAGAGGAACGTTTCCATAAATGATATAATAATATTGGATGCTAACTATACTGTTATTTAACCTTCAGGATTTATGTGGTGGTTGTTGATGGATTTGGCTGTTTTTTTGTAAAAAGTGATCTTAATCTAAATTTGAAATTCTTAAAATTTTTAAAGGTTTTATTTTTGTACTTATTTAAAATCATTCTCTATTTTAACAGAAGATACCACTGGCCTCTCTTCAAGTTCAAAAGCATAGTTTTTAATTATAGGTAAAGGTAACACTGCCCCTATTGTATATAAAAATTTATAGCTGAACAAAATGAACATTTAGTGAATTATTCACAGTATATCTATTCTCAGCTTTTAAAAGCTCACGTTTTTATCATATCTACAGAATTCTCAGTGACATTAATGATGAAAAAGGAGACTGGAATAAGGGTAACAGTGTATCTATTCACTTACACAAAATGAATGCTTCAGAACTGAGCAGAGGTTGTGTGGGGTATAAAAATGTTGAAGGACAAGATAAGTATGTACTATATTTTGTTACCAGTTAATATTTCTCTTTAGAGACTAATTATCATATGGAAATTAATACAGGCTTTTTTTAAATTTTCACATGAACTAAATATAGAAAATTAAGTCTTCTAGAAATCTAGGTTGGCTTAATAATGCAAAAATATTGGAAGGTACATGTGTTTGAAAACTTTAACTCGAGGATTCACTTGATCAAGAAACCTATTTTCACCATTTTTCTCCAAGCAAGACTTAACAACTACTTTCCCTAATGGAGCAATCCTAAAGCTTTTTTTTTCTCCCTGTGACATACTGTCAGCAGTGCACATTAAAAAGACATTATGAAATGTAAGCTCCTTTTAGGTGCTCTTGATTTTACTAGATGAGGTGGAATCATTAGGTTAAGATAGGAAAATAAGTGATCTTTAGCTATTAGATATTATTTAATGCAATAATGTGTATGATTGGCTTTTAGAAAGAATCTTGACAGAGGTGTAACAGTTACTGTAATTTATTTGGCAGCAAAGACAGTGTCACCAAATTTTGCAGTTGCTAAAAATAAAACTTAACTTAGTCAAATCACTTTAGAGAACTGCCTCTGGGTACTGAACATGTTGGGTTGTTAAATCAAAACATGTTACAAATTGTTCTTATTGGGTAGGGTCTTAGCAACACTCTGGGACAGGCAAGATTCCCAGTCATCCTGGGTACTTGACACTTAAGGGCTGTAGAATCAACTCCTGTTGCTCAGTTTACTTCATTGTTAATAGAAGATTGCTTTTGAATTGTGCTGTAATGTTATTCACTATAATAAAAATTGGCCATTTGAATGATTACTTTCAAACATTGTATTTCTCAGAACGTTACACATTAACTTTTATTTCTAATTCAGTTGACTTGAGTATAGATTATAAGTTTTCTGCATATGAGATGGTAGGGATTTGGAAGGGAGTAAAGATTCTCAAGAGGGTATTCATTAGATAAAAAGGAGGCTGCTTAGGGCAACTTGGAAATATGGAAAGCTGGGATTATATATCCTATATTATATATGCTAATGTAAATAAATTATATGTTCAAGTAGCTCTCATCTCAGGAGTGTTGTAGCTGTTAACTCCTATTCAAAAACGAAAGGCTCTGGCATCTGCATTGTAAACTAAACAGCAGTCTCAGTTAAACTATATCAAGCTGACATTTGTCAGTGGTACTCCCTGAAAATTAGCATTTACCTTGCCATGCTAAATGGAGGTGCTTATCACAATATTTCATTGTGAAGATAGAAAAATATTCTGTTGTACCATAATTAAGGAAATATTGTAAGAAGATGGGCTAATTGAAGTTAACTTCCTTATGATACAATGACATGTCAATTTGTGACATTATTTAGGAACAGAACACCAAGTACTGTAGTGCTATATTATAGTACTATCTTATGCAGTTTATTGTTGACTGAATGAAAATCAAGTCTCTTATCAGTCTAACATTTTGTATTTATGTGTTTCATGAAATTATCAAAATGAATTTACTTTGGCCAAATTTGGTATTATTTTTAGGTTTCAAAATCAATAAGCATTTTAAAAGATTGTGCTAAATACTAGCCATTCAGAGATGCAAAGGGAAACATGAAATTGATTATCCCTTTTACTGTATGAGACAATATGCACATATGTAAGTATATACAATATATTTATACAAAATAAATGGAAGGTAATAGGACACCAGTGGGGTGGGATGGGACATCCTCAGGAAAGGTTTCATGTAGAAGGTGGCATTTGAAGTGTTTTGAAGGTAGAGGGAATGTGAGAGAGTATTCTGGAGTTATCAGAACAGCCAGATCAAGATTGGGCAACTGATTAAATATGTGGAACTAGTTCAAATGAGTAATTGAAGATAGCACTTAAGTACAAACCTGTGTAATCAGGAAGATGTTGTTGAAAATAGTGAAATTAAAATTCAATTTATATTTATGTTTTGGTTTTGTTATTCAGCAGTTTGAAACAAAATGGCATCCATTCAGAGTATATTTTCTATGGCTATTATTTGGCACAGTGAATAGAATACTAGACTTGGAGTCAGGAAGACTCATCTGGCCTCAGAATCTTAACCAGTGTGTGACTAGACAAGTCACTTAACCTGGTTTGTCTCAGTTTCCTCAGAACTGGAGAAGGAAATGGCAAACCACTCCAGTATCCTTATCAAGAAAATCCTATGCCCATCAATTGGAGAATGGCTGAATAAGTTATGGTATATGAATGTTGTGGAATATTATTGTTCTATAAGAAACAACCAGCAGGATGATTTCAGAGAGGCCTGGAGAGACTTGCATGAACTGATGCTGAGTGAAATGAGCAGAACCAGGAGATCAATATACACAGCAACAAGACTATATGATGATCAATTCTGATGGGTATATCTCTCTTCAATAATGAAATGTTTCAAACAAGTTCCAGTTTTTCAGTGAAGAAAGCCATATACACCCAGAGAGAGGGATATGAAATGTGGACTACAACATAACATTTTCACACTCTCTATTGATATTTGCTTGCATTATATTTCCCTTCTCAGATTTTTTTTTTCTTGTAGATCCTACTTTTATTGTATAGCAAGATAACTGTAAAAATATATATACACATATTTGATTTGTCAAGTATTTTAACATAATTAACATGTAGTAGACTTCCTGCCATCTAGGGGAGGGGTGGGGGCTAGTGGAGGGAAATTTATAACGGAAAGTTTTGTAAGGGTCAATGTTGAAAAATTACCCATACATATGTTTTGCAAATAGAAAGCTTTAATTTAAAAGAAAAAAAAAAGAAAATCCTAAAGCAGTCATAGAGAGGCAGACATGAGTTAAATGACTGAACAACAAATATTTTTCTGTAATTTAAAAGATTCATTTAAAATTGGTGCCTGGAATATGTGATTATGTTGAGTTCAGACAGCCAGTAATACATTCTGGTCAAATAATGCCCTGTGAATAAAAGTATTGGAGAGAGAGGGAGAGGGAGAGAATATGCATCTTCAATTTCATAATGCCAGTTAATGGAAATGCAGGGTTTCTTTTATAATCAATTTTGATGTTTTAAATCTGTTCCATAAAATGAAGACTATATATTATTTATTTATTTATTTTTGCTGAGGCAATTGGGGTTAAGTGACTTGCCCAGGGTCACACAGCTAGGCAGGGGTTAAGTGTCTGAGATTAGATCTGAACTCAGGTCCTCCTAACTTCAGAGCTGGTGCTCTATCCACTTGTCACCTAGCTGCCCCGAGGACTATATATTATTTTTGTTAGTTTATAGATGAAGATTGCTTAATATAACAAAATTTGAAATTATAGATTATATGAAATACAGAAATGATTGTTGATTTCATATTAGGCTTGCCACATGAATCACTTTAATAGAATTCTAAGATAAAAGAGAACAGTTTCCTAGTGTAGTAAAAACTTCATGATTCCAGAATCTCAAAAAAATTATTTTTTAAAAATTTGAGTATTTGAGAAAGAATCTCAATTTTCAATGACACTATAATCTAATCATTGTGGTTATTCCCTCCAGCCATGTTATTTGTAATTAATCTTTGTATATTTTGTATAACTCTTCACTTCCAATAAATTTGATTTCATCTTGATGCTATAATTATACTAGAAGAAATACATGAGCTGTCCAGCAGTTCTCACACTATTGCCCTATAAATAGCTGAATTTTCTTTTTTTTTTAATTTTTTTTTTATTTTAAGCTTTTTATTTGTATAACATATGTATGGGTAGTTCCCCAACCTTGATCTTTACATAGCTTTCCAATACAAATTTTACCCCCAGTCCCCTCCCCTCCCCTAGATGGCAGGAAGTCCACTACATGTTAATAATGTTGAAATGCTTGAGAAGTTATGCAAGAAAAATCCTATCTACAAGAAAAAAAAAACAATCAGAAAAAGGCAACACAATGCAAGCAAATGTCAATAGAGATCATGAAAATGTTACGTTATGGTCCATATTTCATGTCCCTCTTTCTGGGTGTATATGGTTTTTTTCAGTGAACAACTGGAACTGGTTTGAGACAATTCTTTATTGCAGAGAGCCATGTCCATCAGAATTGATCATCATGTAATACTGTTGTTGCTGTGCATGATGATCTCCTGGTTCTGCTCGTTTCACTCCGCATCAGTTCATGCAAGTCCCTCCAGGCCTCTCTGAAATCGTCCTGCTGGTCGTTTCTTACAGAACAATAATATTCCATAACATTCATATACCATAATTTATTCAGCCACTCTCCAATTGATGGGCATCCCTTCAGTTTCCAGTTTCTAGCCACTACAAAAAGGGCTGCCACAAACATTCTTGCACATGTGGGGCCCTTTCCCTCCTCTAAGATCTCTTTGGGATATAGGCCCAGTAGAAACACTGCTGGGTCAAAGGGTATGCACAGTTTGACAACTTTTTGAGCATAGCTCCAAATTGCTCTCCAGAATGGTTGGATCCGTTCACAGTTCCACCAACAATGTATTAGTGTCCCAGCCCTCCCACATCCCCTCCAACATTCATCGTTATCTTTTCCTGTCATTTTAGCCAATCTGACAGGTGTGTAGTGGTACCTCAGAGTTGTCTTAATTTGCATTTCTCTGATCAATAGTGATTTGGAGCAACTTTTCATATGACTAGAGATGGTTTTAATTTCATCATCTGAAAATTGTCTGTTCATATCCCTTGACCAGTTATCTATTGAAGAGTGGCTTGAATTCTTATATATATGAGACAATTCTCTATATATTTTAGAAATGAGGCCTTTATCAGAACCATTAAATGTAAAGATGATTTCCCAATTAGATGCTTCCCTCCTAATCTTGTCTGCATTTGTTTTGTTTGTACAGAAACTTTTTAACTTAATATAGTCAAAATTATCCATCTGGTGTTCAATTAGGAGTTCCAAGTCTTCTTTGGACATAAATGTGTTCCATCTCCACAGGTCTGAGAGATAAACTATATTACATTCCTCTAACTTGCTTACAAAGTCCCTCTTTATATCTAGATCATGAACCCATTTAGATCTTATCTTGGTATGTGGTGTTAGGTATGGGTCAAGCCCTAATTTCTTCCACACTAGTTTCCAATTTTCCCAGCAGTTTTTGCCAAATAGAGAGTATTTATCCCAAAAGCTGTGGTCTTTGGGTTTATCGAACACTAGATTGTTAAGGTTAATGCCTAGGTTGTCCTGATAACCTATCCTGTGCCACTGATCCACTGCTCTATTTCTTTTTTTTTTTTTT